>CAWUFW010009774.1:0-200295 GCA_963921515.1 Calotriton arnoldi | reverse complement strand
GTGTCACAATAGTAGGTCATGGGGAATGCAAGTCCTGGAGCTGCACAAGTGCACATGTACATCCCCCACAACACATCCTCTTAACCCTCATCTGTCCAGGTCATACCTATTGGACATATGGGAGACCTGTGACACTACCCTCTGAACCTGAGCCCCTCACACTCTGCTGTGCATGGGGAACAGCTGCCTGAACTTCACATTTACATGCCCCAGTCTGCATGGGCAGCTGATCAGACACCTATGTGTCACACAAGTATCGTCTCCTATGGTCACATCTCCAGTGGCATGCTGAGCCCCTACCAAGAAACTCCACAGCAGTCCTGGCGACTAATCCACAGCACACTGACACAGAGGCAGACACCTGAGGGGTCAAATCACTGTGCACAATGTGTCCTCTGATACACGGGAGTGGGAGTACAGAGTGTATTGTATGGCCTGGAGTAGGCATGACTGTCCAGCCCCACATGAATGAGGGATGAGCCCTGGACTGTAGGCAGCTGGCTAAGTATGTGTGACACACGTCATATACATACTCCTGGGGCCCAAACATTGTTCCCACCCGCAGCATGGGTGTGTGCCAGGTACCCCAGCCACATGTGGTGGATCAGCTCAGCAATTGGACCACAGATCAAAGTAACACGCTGAATACATGTCAGAATACAGGCATTGTGTAAGCAATGGACCCACCCATGATGCCCACCACAGAGTCAGGGAAACAGATGCTGTCTCCCACCTTGAGTCAAGCAAACTGCAAGGACACAGTCCTAAGTGACAGAATTCCCTGCATGTAAGGGCCACACCTGGGTATCAGATGAGGAGTGGGCAGTGCACAATAGAGGGACATGGCTCCTGGACAACATGACTGCTGTACTGTGGCAGTTCAACCTGGCCCGAGGAGGGCACATAACATGTTAGACAGAGTACACAGTGCAGTCTTTGACTCACCCCCTCCTTGCTGCTCTCTGGCCTTCAGCTGCCCATCCAGGTCTGGAAAGACCACCGCCAGGATCCTGAGCATGTGGGGGTCAGGGTCCGTGTTCCGCCCCTCCTGCGAGGAGGCGACAGCTTCAGCTGGACCCGTGCAATCCTCCGGGTCCAGCCCCGAAGGTCCTGCCACCTCTTTTGGCAGTTGCGGATCCGGCGCTTGTAGACCCCCACGGACCGGACAGCCCGGACGATGTCCTTCCAGATCTCATGCTTCCGATGGGCAGAAGCCTGTCAGGATGACAAAGTGATAAGGCCATTACTACACATGCAACATATCCGTGCATGACACAGTTGCATATACATGTCGCAATCACAGGGGCACATGGTGTACCCAGGCAGTGCACGGCTGCCCATGGACAGTTTTCCAGAAGTCACTACATGGTATCATAGCATGGGGAGTAAAACCCTGTTCAGAAGCACTGTCACTGCACCATACCTGTCCAGTGCAAGTCACTACACACTATGGGGGGTGACAACTACTCAGTGAGCCTGCTAGCCAGTGGTGTGCTGACTCTCAGCCTTGCTAGTCAGACAAAATGCACATTCAGAAAGGCAGTGCACAGAACACTCACCTGCTCCCCTGGTGTCCCATACAGCTTGCTGTACTGTGGAAGTAGGCTGTCCAGCAGGGCCTGGTTCTCTTCAAGGCTGAAGGCTGGGGCTCTCTCCACAGTACGTGCCATTGCAGGGTCCAGAGGGGCAGAGACAGCAGCAGTGCAGTGGCAGATGTCGTCCTGGAGCATGTAGTGCAGGCAAGTGGGCTCTCAGGGGAACATGCAGCAATATATATGTGCTGGAGAGGCAGATACTGTCCCTTGTGTCCAAAGTGATAGGTCCAAGTCGTTTGCATCTTCTGAATCTGGCCAATCCATGGAATAGCAGCACCAAAACACGCCCACAGCATCCTTCAAAATTTCAACTTCATGACATACATGATTTTGCAACATTGTTGTGGGTGACCAACTGATTTTCCAGCAACCGACTCGTTCGAATATTCGAAAACGCGTCCGTTGCCAGGCAAGCCCATTGTCAATGGGTGCGCACCGATCGGTCCATTGAGGTACAACGCGCACAGGGGTACAACGCGCACCCGCACACATTGGAAGCAATGGGCCGGCCGGAGGCACCGATCGGTCCATTGCAGTACAACGCGCACAGGGGTACAACGCGTACCCGCACACATTGAATGCAATGGGCCGGCCGGAGGCACCGATCGGTCCATTGCAGTACAACGCGCACAGGGGTACAACGCGTACCCGCACACATTGAAAGCAATGGGCCGGCCGGAGGCACCGATCGGTCCATTGCTGTTCAACGCGCACAGGGGTACAACGCGTACCCGCACACATTGAATGCAATGGGCCGGCCGGAGGCACCGATCGGTCCATTGCAGTACAACGCGCACAGGGGTACAACGCGTACCCGCACACATTGAATGCAATGGGCCGGCCGGAGGCACCGATCGGTCCATTGCAGTACAACGCGCACAGGGTACAACGCGTACCCGCACACATTGAATGCAATGGGCCGGCCGGAGGCACCGATCGGTCCATTGCAGTACAACGCGCACAGGGGTACAACGCGTACCCGCGCACATTGGAAGCAATGGGCCGGCCGGAGGCACCGATCGGTCCATTGCTGTTCAACGCGCACAGGGGTACAACGCGTACCCGCACACATTGAATGCAATGGGCCGGCCGGAGGCACCGATCGGTCCATTGCAGTACAACGCGCACAGGGGTACAACGCGTACCCGCACACATTGAATGCAATGGGCCGGCCGGAGGCACCGATCGGTCCATTGCAGTACAACGCGCACAGGGTACAACGCGTACCCGCACACATTGAATGCAATGGGCCGGCCGGAGGCACCGATCGGTCCATTGCAGTACAACGCGCACAGGGGTACAACGCGTGCCCGCACACATTGAATGCAATGGGCCGGCCGGAGGCACCGATCGGTCCATTGCAGTACAACGCGCACAGGGGTACAACGCGTACCCGCACACATTGAATGCAATGGGCCGGCCGGAGGCACCGATCGGTCCATTGCAGTACAACGCGCACAGGGGTACAACGCGTACCCGCACACATTGGAAGCAATGGGCCGGCCGGAGGCACCGATCGGTCCATTGCTGTTCAACGCGCACAGGGGTACAACGCGTACCCGCACACATTGAATGCAATGGGCCGGCCGGAGGCACCGATCGGTCCATTGCAGTACAACGCGCACAGGGGTACAACGCGTACCCGCACACATTGGAAGCAATGGGCCGGCCGGAGGCACCGATCGGTCCATTGCTGTTCAACGCGCACAGGGGTACAACGCGTACCCGCACACATTGAAAGCAATGGGCCGGCCGGAGGCACCGATCGGCCCATTGCTGTTCAACGCATCACTGTACATGTGACTGGCATATGTCAGCATGCCTGTCTCAGATGGACATATGCCAGCCACAGATAGCTCCCAGGGAGTGAGGGGCACACCTACATCACGACAGCCTGTCCAAACCTTATCATGAGGCATGTAAGGCTGCATTTCCTATTGTGTGTATGTTGGTGTACATTTTGTCCTGTGGGTGTCACCTGTGGGCAGCCACCCCCAGGCTGTGCACGTGTTAATGGGGACAGGATCCTGGGTGTTACGTGTACGTGACCACTGTGATGTGCAACTGTTCATATCTGTGCATGTGCCATGGTCACATTTCACAGTGGTGTTTGTGTATGTCATGTCACATACCCCGTGAGTCCCATGTGGGACGGTATGTTTGAGCCAGGGTGTCCCAGTGGCACAATAGTGATGGCCCTCCACAGTCTTTGTGCATGTAGTGTTTACAATGTCTCTGATTTCATGTGCACAATGGGAGACAGTCTCCACATCCACGTTGTGTGTGCATGGACTCTGATGTTGTGCGTGTGTGTCACAGACGTCCATGGCTCTCCTGCCATGGCAAGTGTGGCCACTACCTGTGGGGGTCATGTTTGTTTTGTTGTGGTGTACACATGATACTCCAGGTGATGCCAGTGTCCATGTGGCATTACAGGGTCCCTGGGAATGTGCCTGTCGTTGAGCTGTGGTGCCTGGGGCACATCTGTCCTCACATGTCACTGGGGGTGACTGTGACACAGCATCATGATATCCAATGGGCCAACCTGGGACAAATTGATGCCACCTGTAGGACCGTGTTGACAGATGTTGGCCATGTATGTACCATACATGTCGTTCCGGTACTGCACACTTCATGTAGTTGTGCCTCATGATGATGTATGTTGGGATCTTGAGTGTGTTCAATGCCGCATATGTGGGGTGACTGACGATCTTGCTTACTTCTCCTCTGCACTGCAGGGCTCCTGCTGTCCATCGGCCATTCCCAGACCTGGCAACGATGGTGGAACGGGACAGCATCCGACGGTACCGCTTCACCAGGCAGCTGATTGAGGATTTGGCAGTGCAGTTGTCCCCACATTTGCAGCCTGGCCGGCCGTATCCTACAGCGCTGACCCCCAAGGTGAAGGTGATGGCAGCCCTACACTTCTTTGCCACCGGTACCTTCCAACATACTGTGGCGTCTGCTGGTGGGATGTCACAGACCATGTTCAGCCGTGTGCTCCGCGATGTTTTGGCGGCAATGTTGCTCTTCCTGAACCGGTACATCTATTTCCCTAGACTGCGACGACTCACTGACGTGAAGAGTGACTTTTATGCCCTGGGGAGGATGCCGCATGTCATTGGCTCCATTGATGGGACACATGTGGCTTTGGTACCACCACAGGCCCAGGAGCAGGCCTACAGGAACCGCAAGCACTACCACTCGGTCAATGCACTGGTGGTGTGTCTTGCAGACATGACCATCACACACGTGTGTGCCCGTTTCCCTGGTTCAGCACACGATGCCTTTGTGATGAGGAGTAGTCGCATCCCCAGGTTGATGGCACAGATGCAGAACCAGCGTGCCTGGCTTGTCGGTGTGTACTGACTTTGTGCCATTGTGTGTGATCTGATCTGTAGTATTCCGCCCACTTTTCCAAGTCAGCTGATGTGCACTTGTCTGTCCGTAGGTGACTCGGGATACCCCAACATGCCGTGGTTGCTGACACCCCTCAGGAACCCTGTGACACCTGCCCAGATGCGCTACAATGAGGCACATGGTCGGACCAGGAGAGTGATTGAGCGGACCTTTGGTCTCCTGAAGAGCCGCTTCCGCTGCCTGGACAAGACCGGAGGGTCCCTCCCATATGCCCCTGCGAAAGTGTGCAAGATTATCATCGTCTGCTGCATGCTCCACAACCTGGCAGTGCGGAAGGAGTTGCCTCTCATCCAGGATGACGATGACCAACATCCGCCACCTGTGGAGGATCCTGGCCTGGAACACGATGCCAGTGACGATGATGATGATGATGGTGATGGTGATGTCCGCACACAGCTCATCACCAACTTCTTTAGCTGAATGTGAGTATCCTGAGGTGTCATGTCAATGATGTGAGTTGGCATGATGTGTGGGTGGTGCTCTGGTGCTGTTGGAGTGTGTCCATGGGCTACTTGACTGGATGTGTGTTGCGATGTGTGCTTACAGGTGGGCTGTACTCCCCAACAGTGTTGACATGCTAACTTGGTTCTGGGTGGGTATCTTGTAACATGTATTGTGCATGAGTTTTGCTGTTCTGTCCTGTACTCCATTGCTTTTGACTGTGTGTCATTTCTGTCCTTCA
The DNA here is from genome assembly GCA_963921515.1 of Calotriton arnoldi. Taxonomy (NCBI): domain Eukaryota; kingdom Metazoa; phylum Chordata; class Amphibia; order Caudata; family Salamandridae; genus Calotriton; species Calotriton arnoldi. The sequence continues at coordinate 194,598 of CAWUFW010009774.1, read as the reverse complement.
CAGGGTACTTTCAGATTCGTTTGGTCAACTGTGTCCACCGACAACGTGATTGCACATCCAGGCTGGTAGCTGTTGTGTCCCTACAGGTGATGTGCGCCACACCCATGGACTTCCTTCTGTCTACAGTTGTTGACTGTGTGCCCGCTACCAGGTGGGGTTACCTTGCATCTGTAGTGGTTACGGCATGTTGCTACTGTGTAATAAACCTGTGCTTCACTTAGTGATGTGCGTTGTCTGTGGTCACACATTTGACTGCCATTTGCTTACTGCACCTGTGGGCTACTTGACTACAACTGGGAATGGGTGTGGTGTCTGTGCATTGCACCGTCTTCCCTGGCAACATCAGTGTAGGCAATGAGTCAGATGGCCTAGGTGTGTATGTGTTGTGTAGCCCTGGTGGTGTGTCTCCCTCATATGTGTCACGTTGCCTGTACTCACATGCCTGTGTTGTCCTTGCTGTTGCAGTTCGCATACACAGTGTAATTTTGTTGTTCATCATCCCCATAACAGCACCCACGTTGGAATCACGACAGAGGCAAGTATGGTGTATTATTGTGTTTATTGTGATACATCTGTGATAATAGTGCATAGGATGGATTGTGCTGTACATGAATCTTGCAATCCCAAGTTCCTAGATGAATAGAAAGTCCAGGTAGACAGGATCCCCAGTATCGGGGCCACAGTTGTCTGACACATTGTTCCAACTTGTACTCCCCATGCAATGTGTGGGAGTAGTGTTGCCATCAACAGGGTGAACAGTCTGTGCACAAAGGCGAAAATCCAGAACAGGTTCAGGCTTCCTGGGAGTTGCGCTTGGCCATCAGCCTCTCACTTTCCCCTCCTCGGACGACCCCTCTTCTTGGGGGGGGCCCTCAAGTGCAGGCTGCTGCGGTGCAGGGGACTCTCCGCCAGAGTCCTCCTCCCTCCCTGTGGCAGTTGCAGTTTGTTCGGTACCAGATGTTGTTGGCACACAGGGAGGTGTGGACTGGTTGCTGTTCATCTGGCGGAGGCATTGTAAAATGTCCCTGTGCACCGCCGTCATCTCATGTAGTACATCCCACTTGGACTCCACGCGGGTCATGTGGGAGTCCACACGTGACATGTGGGAGTCCACACGTGACATGTGTGACTCCACATGGGACATGTGGGAGTCCAAGCGGGCATGATGGGCAGCCTGCTGCTGTTTGATGTCTCTGAGGAGCCCCACTACCTGGCTGAGCTCTCCGGTGCTGGACTGGTACGCATCAGCTATGCGTACCAGTTGTGGGTCTTCATGCACACCAGCAACGTCTGCAAGCAGCGACCTCTGTCTCCCACCCTCCCACCACCCCTGCTGACATGTGCAGTGTGTGCAGTTGCACGCACAGATAACCCTGGTCCACCTCGGGGGTTGGTGGTGGTGGTGGTGTCCATGGCCCCAGGTTGGTCCAGGGTCACTGCGCTGGTGTTGTTCCTTATTCTGTCCATGTCGGCAGGGATGGTATTCGTGGTGACAGTCGTTGGAGGGGTGGGTGCAGGGGGTGCAGCTGGTGGACCTGCTGGTGCTGCAGCTGGTGGTCCTGCTGGTGCAGCATGTTGACTTGCACCGGATGTGCCAGGTTGTTCTTCATCGTCCGAGGAGGACAGAGGCTGTACGACGCCAGTGAGCTCGGCATCCTCTTGAGCCTGGGACTGGGACTCCTCAGCGTCTGCTGCTGTGTCCCTATCATCACCTGTTTTTGGGAGACACAAACAATGTATGTCATGTTTCTGCAGGCATCAGTGGTTGACACACCTGACAGTTGTGACTGTGCCTCGGGGTGCGGGCCTGTACATTGTATTGTCCTAAGTCGTCACAGTCAGGGGTTGATATTGGTGTGGCACATTGTCCTGCATTATTTGGGCATTTCTATGTATTCTCTGGGGTGTGAACATGGTCTGCATTGATTGTGTTTGGTTGACAGCCAGACCTCCTTCCCACCCACCCACCCACCCAGTCAGTTATCCCACCATGGAACGTGCTTGCATTGCAGGGAGTGTAAGTTGTCTCTCAGGATGTCAGTCAGAGGTGTCCTGCTGTTTGTTGGTGCACAGTTGGCAGCAGGGCCTTGTGCTCCCCACAGCAGTAGCCAGTGTCAGCCATCTTGTGAGTCCTTCTCCACTCCCTGTGATGTGAGCATGGTTCAGGGTGGTGTTGATGGGACAGTTGTGAGGCTGAGCAATGTCTGTGACTACCACTCCCATCATGCTATTGCTTCCACCCCCTTCCCAGCATGCCCATGCTTCCTTCCTTTTGACTCTGCTTCCCTGTGGGGTGGGCTGGCTGTGCTGACAGGATGGCTGGGAGTGTTGTCCTGGCAGTTGTTTGGCTAAGAGTCCCAAGAGTGTCCCTGTGCTTCACACAACATAACCCAGGGTGGTGGTGCTTTGTGGGATCTTGTGTTAGGATGGAGGGCATTGCATTCTACCAGGTGGGTACTGTGGAGTTTGTGTTGGGGGGGGTGTGAGGGGAGGTGCTGGTGACTATGGTCAGTGCTGCAAGTCCCCCTTCCCACCCAGCCAGCCGGATATCCCACCATGGAACGTGCTTGCATTGCAGGGAGTGTAAGTTGTCTCTCAGGATGTCAGTCAGTGGTGTCCTGCTGTTTGTTGGTGCACAGTTGCCAGCAGGGCCTTGTGCTCCCCGCAGCAGTAGCCAGTGTCAGCCATTTTGTGAGTCCTTCTCCACTCCCTGTGATGTGAGCATGGTTCAGGGTGGTGTTGATGGGCCAGTTGTGAGGCTGAGCAATGTCTGTGACTACGACTCCCATCATGCTATTGCCTCCACCCCCTTCCCAGCATGCCCATGCTTCCTTCCTTTTGACTCTGCTTCCCTGTGGGGTGGGGTGGCTGTGCTGACAGGATGGCTGGGAGTGTTGTCCTGGCAGTTGTTTGGCTAAGAGTCCCAAGAGTGTCCCTGTGCTTCACACAACATAACCCAGGGTGGTGGTGCTTTGTGGGATCTTGTGTTAGGATGGAGGGCATTGCATTCTACCAGGTGGGTACTGTGGAGTTTGTGTTGGGGGGGGTGTGAGGGGAGGTGCTGGTGACTATGGTCAGTGCTGCAAGTCCCCCTTCCCACCCAGCCAGCCGGATATCCCACCATGGAACGTGCTTGCATTGCAGGGAGTGTAAGTTGTCTCTCAGGATGTCAGTCAGTGGTGTCCTGCTGTTTGTTGGTGCACAGTTGGCAGCAGGGCCTTGTGCTCCCCACAGCAGTAGCCAGTGTCAGCCATCTTGTGAGTCCTTCTCCACTCCCTGTGATGTGAGCATGGTTCAGGGTGGTGTTGATGGGCCAGTTGTGAGGCTGAGCAATGTCTGTGACTACCACTCCCATCATGCTATTGCCTCCACCCCCTTCCCAGCATGCCCATGCTTCCTTCCTTTTGACTCTGCTTCCCTGTGGGGTGGGCTGGCTGTGCTGACAGGATGGCTGGGAGTGTTGTCCTGGCAGTTGTTTGGCTAAGAGTCCCAAGAGTGTCCCTGTGCTTCACACAACATAACCCAGGGTGGTGGTGCTTTGTGGGATCTTGTGTTAGGATGGAGGGCATTGCATTCTACCAGGTGGGTACTGTGGAGTTTGTGTTGGGGGGGGGTGTGAGGGGAGGTGCTGGTGACTATGGTCAGTGCTGCAAGTCCCCCTTCCCACCCAGCCAGCCGGATATCCCACCATGGAACGTGCTTGCATTGCAGGGAGTGTAAGTTGTCTCTCAGGATGTCAGTCAGTGGTGTCCTGCTGTTTGTTGGTGCACAGTTGGCAGCAGGGCCTTGTGCTCCCCACAGCAGTAGCCAGTGTCAGCCATCTTGTGAGTCCTTCTCCACTCCCTGTGATGTGCGCATGGTTCATGGTGGTGTTGATGGGACAGTTGTGGGGGGCAATATGTGTGACTGCGACTCCCATGATGCTATTGGCTACACTGACTTGGCCAGCATACACAGAATTCCTTCCTTTGAGTGGTCTTCGCTGTGTGTTGGTGTTGTTGTGGTGGCTACATGTGTGGATGTGTGTGTTAGTTCTATTTGTGCCACTGCCTAGCTGTAGTTGTGGTTGTGTTTGTACATGTGTTGGCACAGTTGGATGTGACTTTTTTGATGGCATGTGTTGTGTTTATCTGACTGACATACACATTTTGGGATGATTCTGTTCTAGTTGCTGTGTAATTGCTATGAGTGCATGGTTTGACTCTCCCTTGACAGTGATGTGTGTGTTTTGTGGCAGTTTATTGTGTACATTTGTTGTGTACTCACCAGGCTCTGGGATGTCCTCTAGTCCATATACGCTCACTGGCGGAAGGATGGCCCGCACCTTCTCCTCCCAGGGCCTGAGGTATACTGGCTTGGCAGGAGGGCCACTGCCGGTGTATTGGCTCAGGTGGTAGTCTTTCTTGAGCAGCTCCCGTACCCTCCTGCGCACGTCATACCACCTGTTCTGGATGTCGGTCTTTGTGCGCCGACATGGTGATTGGGCGTTCACCCTGTTGATGATCCTCTCCCACATCTTGGTTTTCTGCGACATGGGGGTCTGTTGGACCAATGTGCCAAACAGCTGTGGCTCCACCCTGAGGATCTCGTCTACCAGGACTTCCAATTCACAATCTAGAAACTTGGGATTCTTCTTGGGGGCATGGTGATGGTTGGTGATGGTGGGTGATGTGTGTGTTGGTGTGCAGGTGAGGGTGTGTGGGTGTGTGTTGTGCTGGGTGTATGTGAGGTAGGTATTTGTTGGTGTGCTGCTGGTGTGTGGCTTGTGTGAGGGATGGGCTGTGGGTGTGTGGTTGCTTTCTCTTGGGTGCTGGCAGTGGAATGGCATTTGCAAAGGCTCATGGTAGTGATTTGTGTCCTTTATATAGGTGGAGTTGTTGGTGTGTCTTTGTTCTCTGTCCCCACCCCCCCAGTATTTATTGGCTTGGTAATTGCTTGTTTGGCCTTTTTTGGTTGATTTTTCCTTTGTGCTGTTTGTGTATGTTGGAAACGTTCTTGTGACCGAGTCGGACCGTGCATTGGTCTCGTACGGTGTTTTCCGTTTCGTTCACGCTGTGTTTGTGCAGTTTTGTATGCTGCGTACGCGTCGGTCGCGGTGTATTGTGTTGCTTCGGCTCGGTTTTGTATGCGTGTCGGTCGTACGGCTTGTCCTCCGTCCGACTCGGTCGTGTTTTCGCGCCTTGCATCGTACTTTGCAGGTTGGAGTTGGCGGGTACGATTCGGTCGGATTTGTTCCGGGTGCGTGTCGGTCGGTTGGATTCGCGTGTTTTTCCGGCCGGATTGTTATTTTCCGAGCGGCTCGGTCGGTCGGCTTGGTTTCCTGACGTGTCGGTCGGATTTATCGCGGCTTGCATCGTACTTGGCGTGTCGGGCGCCACTGGTACGTGTCGGTCGGTATTTTTTCCGGATCCGAGTCGGTCGGTGCTTTTTCCGGCCCGAATCGGAATCGACCCCTTAGTGTCCCACCGTGCTCTGTCTTTTCCCCACTTAACTAACCCTCTGTTACCATGTCCACCCTGTGATCCAAAACATTTAAAAAAAACATAAAAGCACTGCATTCCTTAATAAAAACGTGTTTCCATTTGTCCAAACTACAAGTACACTTTCAAAACGCTGCCAAAATGAAATACCAAAACATATCACCATTTGCCCTTCTTTACATAAACAGTAGTCCCCAAGTGTCACTATACTTGCGGATTTCAACACAAGTACTCAGTCGCGGTCGGTGTAGGAGTGCCGGCCGGGCGGTGACGTGGGGCGGTGGGGGGTAGCAAAGTACGGTTTACGGACCTGTACAGGTAAGTAAACATTTAAATCAATGAAACGAATTTCGTTGCGCGCACTGCATCGCATTTGGTGATGCAGTGCGCGCAACGAAATTCGTTTCATTGATTTAAATGTTTACTTACCTGTACAGGTCCGTAATCCGTACTTTGCTACCCCCCACCCTGCCCCTCCCCCGCCCCACGTCACCGCCCGGCCGGCACTCCTACACCGACCGCGACTGCAAGTACTAGGCAGAACCTTCGTCTCCCTTCGATTTTACAGCACGTCTGTGCTTCAACTGATAGCTCGAAATCCAACCGTTTCAACCCCCACAGGTGTCACATCTATGTCAACCCTCCTTAGTGGTTTTAGTCCCCCAGGTGATCGTAAAACTTTTCAGAAACCATCAACATAGAAAGTGTTTCCCGTGTCTTTAAATGAAATTACCCTCCATGTAAAAAAAATACCACTCATAACTTCCCACTTTACAAACCCGTGACAAAGCAAAAAAGCATTCCATTTACCTCAAAAACTGCATCTCACCAAAACACTAATGATTTTATAATTATAAGTACATTGGTGGGATTGCTGTTGTTCCTCTGTAGTTACACGAAATCTATAAATCCATGAGATTTTTACAAGCTGCCTCGGGCTGAATATTATAGTCAGTGCTTTAAATGGGAAAAAATAAGTGCAGGTACTCATTAAAATGAGCTAGAGGTGTAGTGAGGGGGCGGGGCTAAAGGCAAGACATGATGATACTTAACGACTTCTATATTAGTTGCAGCACACACCAAAACACATGAGAAATGTGTTTATATAAACAAAGCAAGTTAACTCATTACACAAAATGAAAGAGAAATGCTATAATATGTTAACATTTCCATTTTTTTTGCAATAGTTGCACCTTCTTAATGCCATACTGTTAATTGTTGCTGTTTGGCACAATACTATATATTTTTCAGCACGTGAGTAGAAAGAAACTGAAAATACCCCCACTTCGAACCAAAGCTCTTATGGCACAAAGCAAATGAAGCAAATCATCATGACCCTCCCCAGAAGATATCTCTTGTCTCTTTCATAGATCTATCCATTCATCCTTTCATCCTACCATTTACCTGCTGATGTCCACCATTTAACCTTTACATTCTGTCATCTATTCAGTCTTTCATCCATCATTCAGTTTTTCACCATTCCGTCTGTCCACCCTTCATATCCAAACCTATCCATCCATCCAACTCAAAACCTATCCATTCATCCTTTCACTCATCCATCTCTTTATCCACCCTTTCGCTCATTCATCAATCCTTTCGCTCATCCATCAACCCTTTCACTCAATCCCTCCTTTCACCCATCCTCCCTCCCTTTCATCCATCCTCCCTCCCTTTCATTCATCCATCCAATCTTTCACTTATCCAGCCATCATCCGCCCTTTTATCCAATCATCCACCCTCTTTCACCCAGCAATCCATACTGTCACTCATCCATCCATCTATACATCCACCCTTGCTCACTCATCCATCCACTCACTCACCCTCTGAAAATACCCCCACTTCGAACCAAAGCTCTTATGGCACAATGTAAATGAAGCAAATCATCATGACCCTCCCCAGAAGATAGGTCTTGTCTCTTCCATAGATCTATCCATTCATTCTTTCATCCTACCATTTACCTGCTGATGTCCGCCATTTAACCTTTACATTCTGTCTATTCAGTCTTTCATCCATCATTCAGTTTTCACCATTCCGTCTGTCCACCCTTCATATCCAAACCTATCCATTCATCCTTTCACTCATCCATCTCTTTATCCACCCTTTCGCTCATTCATTAATCCTTTCGCTCATCTATCCATCAACCCTTTCACTCCTTTATTCCATCCACCCTTTCACTCAATCCCTCCTTCCACTCATCCATCCTCCACCCCTTCATCCATCCTCCCTCCCTTTCATTCATCCATCCAATCTTTCACTTATCCACCCATCATCCGCCCTTTTATCCAATCATCCACCCCCTTTCACCCAGCCATCCATGCTTTCACTCATCCATCTATTCATCCATCCATCCATCTATACATCCACCCTTGTTCACTCATCTATCCACTCACTCACCCACCCACCAACCCTCCCTACTATGCTATTTATGAATCTTTGTCGCGGAGCAGACATGTACACACAAAGTGCCACCCATTTTCTTTAACCCCTTCCCTGCGCATGACGGAACCACGCCGTCATGAGCCACGGGCGGCGTGTGCTCATGACGGCGTGGTTCCATCATGCTGCGGCCGCTCCACCCACGCGGGACTGATTCCCCGCCTGTGCGGGCGAATTAGTGAGTGGGCGGGGTCGTGATGGAACCACGCCGTCATGAGCACAGCTCGCCCGTGACTCATGACGGCGTGGTTCCGTCACGAGCATGACGGCGCCGCGCTCACCCCCCACCCCCCCCGCCGCGGTGGAATTACCGCCGCGGCCAAGGGGTTAAAATACCTCCTGAGAGTGTTTTGATTCTCTCTCTCTCTTTCTCTCACTTTTTTCTTACAAAAAACAGGCATACGAATGCAGGCAAACACACAAACATAAGCTGGCACACAAAAGACTTGGGTATGATGAAAGCCATGTTATACTCTTCACCTACCATGGCTTTTTTAATTGCCACCAGGGCCGGACTGGCCGTAGCCTGATTGCCACTGCCAGGGGACTGCCTTGATTCCTGTGTTTGCACAAATGCACAGGATAGTGTGACTGTGATTGACAGCACAGGGCCTGAATGGACCCTGCTCTGTCAAACACAGCGTGATGGTGAGCCCCCGGCAATTATTCAAATGAGCCCAGCTGAATAGCTCAGCTGGGGCTCAGATCGGGGATACAGAAGTGGCGCCTTGGCTGCCAGAGACACCTTCCACTCCGGCTCACCAGCACTCACAGCCAATAAGCCTACCTTTTCATGAGTACCGGTACTCTCCTCGGCAGAAGAGAAGTGCCGGTACTCAGAGGGATAAATCTAAGAAGTGCCGGTACTCAGTACCGGTGAGTACCGGCCCATTTAAAGCACTGATTATAGTCTGATTTAATGTTTTAACCAATTTCTTCTTTTCTGGATCGGGAGGGGCACGAATTATAATTATGTATGTGAAAATGTTGAAATGCCCACCAACCTATTGTTAATCAGTCCTTTAAAGTAATGCTCTATGGCAAAAGTTTGCGTGCTGACATGTTTGTGCTCTGCCCCAAACAGCAAATAGTAATAGTTGCAAAACAAAATGGAGCATAAATGTGCTCCATTTACATGTCGCATAGTGAGAAAAGCGCAGTGAAATCCCTTATTCATCAAATATTCCATTTTATACCATTGTTCATCCAAGTTTTATTTCACAAATTTGTCACAACGTTTTCATTCTTCTGTTCAAGACAACGTGAATCCCATCTTTTTACTGCCGGTGTCATGCCAATCCAGGCCTTAATCAACAGCATGTGGGGTTCCGCAGCCTCATTTAAATCAGCTTTCCAACCCACCCGCAGTAGCTAAAGCTCCTTTACATCCCCTACCTGTCACTGATATACCTTTTAAATGAGTGGAAATGGATTTGGTAGGTCCATTGGTTCCATCTACCCGGGGTCATCAATATCTGTAGGTATTGATAGATTATACAACCAGATACCGGGAAGCCATTCCCCTGACAAGCATGAACACAGCAACAGTTGCCCAAGCAATGATCCCTTTTTTCATGAGTGGGGTTCACAAAACAGTTATTAACAGACCAAGGGACTCCCTTCATGTCTAAATTAATGTCTCTAATTTGCAAGATATTGTCACACTCAAACTAATGGTTTAGTGGAACCTTATAGCTAAACGATCAAATCCCTATTGCGGAATTTTATTGATGAGTCAGCGAAAGACTGGGATAAAAAAATACCCGTAATTTTGTTTGTCATCAAATTTCATGCCCAGGGGCTCACAAAATTCTCTCCTTTCGAACTGGTCTTTGGGAGTCAGCCCAGAACACTCCTGGATCTGGCAGCTGAGCATTAGAAGTAGGAGAAGGAGGAGGAGGGAGAAGGACGGCCTTGGTTAAGGTATACTGTGAAACTCAAACCGATGGTAACCTCATTATGTGACAAGGTACCAGATAATTTAGACAAGGCACAAGAAACAAAGGGTGGTATGACAAACTAAGACCCAGGAGTATGGGGAAGGAGATCAGGTACTTATTTTGTTACCTACGACTGATCATAAACTCTTAGGGCTTAATTACGACGTTGGAGGTGTGGGAGCGGGCCGCCATGCCAGCGCCCTGCTCCCACACCGCCAAAGGCGTACTGACACTGCCCTCCAGATTACAAGTTTCCTCGTGTCTGATGGGCGGTGCTTTGTTGGTCCTATGGCGGTGCCCATTAATAAAGCACCGCAATAGGAGCACAAAAGGCTGTTCCTGCACGGCATGCACTCTGCAGTCCTTGCCGTGCAGGATAGGGAATGAATGCATACAGGGGGCACAACATGTGCACCCCATGGCCCTGAGGAAACTGGGGACCCTGTAGGGCCCCCTTTGTTTCCTTACCATCACAGTTTTCATGGTGACCTCACCGCCATGAAACTGTAGCGGTGAGGAAACTTCAAATATGCTCGGCGGTGCCGCAGCGGCACTACCAGCATATTAGAGCCTCTCACCACTGCACCACCGCTGTGGGATCCATGTTCCCTGGTGGTTGCAGTGGGCCTGTGGCGGTCCCACCGCCGTAATCGAATCTGGCGGGTGGACTGCCAGTCTGGTGGTCTAGGGACCTCCACCACGGGTTTGGCGAACTCGTAATCAGTCCTTAGCTAAATGGCAAGGTCTGTGCCATCCACAGAAAAATTACCCATGTTACTTCCTGTAGGAAAGTAGGATCTGCTTCTATGGTTACCCCCACTTTTGCCTGGTGCTAAGCTGCATTTGACTAGTCTGACTGGGTTCCTGCTAATCAGGGCCCCAGTCTATCTGCTTTCTCCCTAAATTGTTGTGTTCAGTACTTAGGTGCATCCTAGATTGGATACTGGGGTACTCTTATAAGTCCCTAGTATATGGTACTAAGGTACCCAGGCCATAGGTACCCCAGAGGTCTCCCATGGGCTGAAGCATGTATTATGCCACCCATAGGAGACCATTCAAAATGGAACTACAGGCCTGCCATTGCAGCCTGTGTAAGCTGGTGCTAGCACCACTTACTAAAGATATAGGTTTCCTATATCTAGGGTCACTGCACTTAAAGCCTATAAGTCACCCCTATAGCAGGCCTTTGCAATCCTGAAGGCAGGGTGCTTGGTTCTAAGTGAGAGGGCGCCCCTGCATGAGCAGGACACCCCTACAGCCTACGGAGTCCATTGTCCCGGATTGTCAGTGAAGCAGCCATATACCATATAGAGGGGCACCACTGTGCCTGTGCATCATACAGGAACCTTCTAAGGCCTGTGAAGCATCAAAGACACTTGAAGGAATCTCCCTTGGAGTGAAGGAGTCATTCCCCTGCATACGCATGCACCGCAACTAAGTCGACCGGTCTGCTGATCCTGAGCTCCTCCAAACTCCATAAGGTTCTGCAATACAGGTGGTGGTTTTCCACAGCTCCCGAGGCCTGCCCTGCCCTCTCACCAAGTTTGAGGCCAGTATCCCTCGTGGGGGTTGCAATAACCGAACCCCTGTGCACCGCGTCAACTTGCAGTTGCAAAGGTTTGTTGGCTTCCTTCCGAGAAGATCTTCGGGCTCCAAGTAGCCCCTACCTTGAGCATCTCCAGAAAGTAGAATCTTCAGCCACACCACATCGTTGTGCACCGTGGCCTGCATCTTTTGGTGAGCTGCTTGAGGTTCTATCGCGACTCACTTCCCTCTGGCCTGTGTGTCCACTTGAGGGTCACACTTGTTTCTTTTGGGCTCTTCTGATTGTTCGGGGCCTGCCCTGACTCCCCTGCTTTTGGTGAGTCCCCTGGACCTTGCTGGTCCCGACGTTGCTCCTTCTTCAATTCCTGCATTGGTTGCATTTGCCAAGGCTTGTTGGTGCTCCTGCCATACACTGACCCCTCAGCACTCGACATCCTTCGTGGGACAGCTCGTGCATGGCTCCTGGTCCTCCTCAGCATCGCCTGGTCCTCACAGCTGCAGAGTCAAGGCCATTGTCATCCGTCCTGCAACACCCGACCACGGAGGGCATTCGTCTTCCAAGTCTCCTGGTCACTCCTGAATGACATAGACTCTGCCCCCTCTGCTTGCAGGCACCTCTCACTTAGAATCCACCTTCGGATTCAACTGAACACTTTCTCCTTTAGCTGCAGTGGCACTTTCCTGAAGTCCTCCATTGGGTTCGACGGCGGTTTCAGACACCACTTCACACATAAGCACCCGGCTTCCCTGGTGTAGGTAATGTGGGTACTAGGGTATCCATGGGTGGGGTGGCTCTCCAACCTTCTGTCTTCCACTGGGTTTCTTCAGGGTCTGCTGGGAAGGCTCCTTTATCTTTAAAAATCCAACCACGACTTACAGGTAGAGTTGTACAGAGCACGCGGTCGTGTTACCACACTGCACACGCTCTCCGTGGGGTTCCTATCTACTCAGCTTGGGTGGTTCCTTGGGTACCCAGCACTTCTATGTCCTCTCAATATTGTCTTGACCTGTGCCGTGGTTTTATACCACTTTATCAGTATATGGTTTGGTCCCTCCCCGGGGTCCACTGTGTATTTTGTGCTATTAACTGTGTTTCTTTGCTAAAGTATTGTGTGCATTGTGCATATCTCCGGGTAGGAGATATTTCTATGTGTTAGAGAGTATTATATAATAAATACATATTTTTATAAATACTTTGTGTGGTTCTTTTTCACTTAATCTATACTATAAGATTGCATTCTGGTAAAACAAGCTGCTTTATACTGCTACTGGACTAAGCCTGAAGGCTGCTCTCCAAAGCTACCACTTACAAAGCTTTCTAAGGTTGTGTAAGACCTCTTAAATAACCATAAGGGTTGTCTGGACTGGTGCAAGGTGTCCACTTACATAAGTGTACATCATATACCAGGCCAGCTTCTCACACTTCTCGAGTAGCGGTGCCCCACAGGTTATGTTATGTTATGTTAATGACATTTTTAAAGCGCATCGATTACCCGGAGGTGTCCTGGCGCTAGCTAGATCTCCTAATGGCCGAGAGTGAGAGAACGGATTTGTTGGGAACAGATTTATTGGGAAAAGAGCCAAGTTTTTAAGCCCTTCCTGAAGGACAAAAGTTCCATGGCATTTCTCAGGTGGAACGGCAACTCGTTCCAGGCTTTTGCCGCGCAGTGAACAAAGCTTCTGCCACCCCACCAGGCTTTTTTTGTGCGTGGCGCTCGGACCAGCTTGGCCCCTATTGATTGCAGTGTTCTTTCCGGGATATACCATTGGAACTGCCGTTTTAAATAGTCTGGCCCTGTACCTTGGAGTGCTTTAAAAACCATGCACAGAGCCTTGAAACGACCTCGACTCCTTACCGGAAGCCAATGCAATTTTTTGATTTCTTTAGAAATCGAAGAAAATCTTGATGTACCAGTGAGCAGTCTGGCTGCAGCATTCTGCAACAGTTGAAGTTTGTTCAGGAATCTTTGTTGCAAATTTAGGTAAAGACTGTTACAGTAGTCTAGTCTTGCCATTACAAGAGGTGTGACCACTGTTTGCCGGCTCCCCGAAGGCAAAAACGGCAGTATTTTCCTGAGCATTCTCATCACATACATTGTTTTCGATGCCACTGAATTTACTTGGTGACCAAAGGTGAGAATCTCGTCCACTATTATGCCCAGGTTTTTAACCTTTTTTGAGGGGACAGGGAGAGTACCCATCGAGTCCGGCCACCAGTTTGGTGTCCAGAAATTGGTATTATTGCCAAACAATATAACCTCGGTTTTACCCGTATTAAGTTTTAGGCAGTTCTCTGCCATCCAACTTCCCACTGCCAACAGGTCAAGAAACGGGGCAAATTTATCATGTAAACCTCCTTAAACAAGCATTTGCAGTGCAATAGGTCTGGCATTTGCGAGAGTTTGAGCTATTGGCATTGTAAATGACAATGCCTTTTATTTATGGGTTTTGAAAAGCTGTAAGCGGTGCATAAGCACGCACATTTTTTACTTATAGTCCTTGCTTACAAAAAGCACGGCTGGCAGTAAAAGAGGCGTAGTTACTGCCAGCGTTGCTTCTCGTAAGCAACGACTGTAAGTACAAAGAACGTGTTTACGCACCACTTGCAGGTTTTTAAAATACATAAATAAAAGGCATTGGTATTTACAATGCCAATAGCTCAGACGCTCGCAAATGCGAGACCTATTGCATTACAAATGCTTGTTTTGATCTACAACACATCTAGAATGTGGTCTCTGATAAGTTTGAATGTACTTATACATTTTGGGGTGCAGGATAGCATTTTCAAGTGGGCACCATAATCCTGTCGTGAAAGAACACTGAGAATAAGAAGAACCAAACAGGATCAAAGGGCACAAGGGAACTCAGCGCTAAACATCCAACTTGCACCACTGCACACCAAAATAACAAATTCTCAGTTTGTTTGTCAGTTTGTACGTTTGTAACAACATCATCAGTAGTAGCACTCAGTGGCACTGTGGAGGGGTGAAATGAGTCTGAATTTCATAGGTCATGCATTGGTCTCTCCTCAGCCTATTGTAACCAGAGGAAGTGGCTATTTCAAATCTTAAATATATTTAATTCCATCTCGAGCTATGGTTCATTCATTAGCATCATCTCTGTCCATATTGCCAGTGTTACATTAAAGATTAATCCTAGGCCCGCAGGCAGGGAAGACTAGGAAGACTAGGACGAAAATAGAGTGCTGTGCTGTCTTGTGGAAGGACAGTTGAACCAAGAAGCACAGAACAAATCACCACCTGGCTAAGCACAGGACAGGAAGTGATGAGAAGAAGGGATTCTGATGCCAGACAAAGTAAATCCGTAAACGATAAATAAAGAAGACATCCAAGACTGTTGTCATCTGTTCCCTCGAATCTGTAACAGAACATGGCACAATACAAAAATGTGCTCCATATTTATGATTCACAAGTTTTGCATGATGCAAAGTTTGGGTTGTACCCGATTATCATATGACCTGGTTATAAAATGAATCTATTCCTTGGGCTTGACACACCATACATGCTCTGGCATTAGAAAGCATTTCAGATATCCACGCTGCATAAAGAGAAGATCCGTGTGGTCTGCGACAACAAAGCCAGAGTGTGGTTTGCACAAAAATAACCGGTATTGTCTTCAGACGGCAGAGCTATCCCTCCGGCTACAAATATCTTACAGGCTTCAGGCAGGAGATCTAGCCCTCAGTGGCAGCAAGCTTATAGGTTTCAACATCAGAAAGCAGCACTATACCTCACATCACACAGATCTTACAGGGTCAGAAGCAGAACTCTGAACCCAAACACTATGTCGCAGGTTCAATATATCTAACGCCTCGGGCTCAAGTGGCAAAGCCATCCTCAGACTTGTACATGCTAAGACTCTAACTAGCTGAGCTATACGTTGAGCTGCACAGATCTTAGGTTCTTCAGCTCCAGGCTACAGAAGTATCTCTTCATAACATTTGAATTCACACTCAAATGATGCTGAAAGTACCCATGCCCTTGCCCCACCCCATCTTTAACATGTTTCTGTATCTCCTTGTAGCAGCCCCTCCTCTAGCCCTCATACGCCTTTCCAAATCCTAGGACTAGCTTCTCCTTTCCTAATCAGCCTGTATAAGGAAGATGCAGCTTCTTTACCTCAACCTCGCTCCTAACCCAAAAGCCCACCTGATGGCCTAGTTGGCAAACAGGCCACCTTCTCTGCAAATACAATGTTTTGCCTGTGTGCCCTCTAGCTGGAATGTAGCCACTGCTGATCCATTCAATTAGCCCTAAATGTCTCCAGTAAAAGAGTCAGAGTGGCGCGTCTGCACACAACTGGAGTGGTTGCGGGAAGGCAGCCATGAGGTAATCCCATTGCAGTCCCACTCATGGGACCCTCACTGTCTCTGTTCTTTACCCCTATGTCCAGAAACTAAAAGTCAGGTGTGAAAGCCACGGGTAATCTGGCAGGTGAACCCTTAGTTGCCATGCCTGCCAATCAATGCCTAAATCCTCAGAATGTGCCATGGGCAAGGGGAACAGGGGGATATCTGAGGCCAATATTTAGCAAACATTGTGACCTTGTAAAGCGTGGTAAATGGCGCACGCGCAGATACTGGCACTAATGAAGTCATATTCGTGACGGGTGGGATATTGAGAAGTGCGTTCCAAAGTTGGCTACGTTTTGGGGCACAGTGGGTCTTCTAGAGATAGGTGAGGGTTTAACAAGGAACTTCTCAGGGGTGGGGAGGAATGGCATTGAAGGAAGAGGGGGTGCACAATGGAAGGGGGGCGGCAGTAGTGCGAAAAGGAGGCCACGGAGAAGAAAGAGGGTAGCACCAAGGGGAAGAGGAAGGACAAACCAGGTTCGTACCAGTGCATGTCTGTCCGTCCCTTTAGGACACCATATTGTGAGGGTGAATAAGTACCTCTCCCGCCAGGGCATACAATCCCACCTGCGCAGCCCTTAACGAAAGCGACGACCTCAGCCACAACTGTCCGTCTTTGTCTAACCTTAAGTCCCTAAAGTTCAACCATGCACACAAGCGGTAGACTCCCAGCCCCGGATGCCAGTGTAGTACGCCTCCCTAATCCACTAGCACTCGTCACCTCACCTCTCCCTGCTGCCCGTTCCCAGCCACCTTCTTCCCCAAGCTGCCATCTTGGAGAGTCGGCCCGCAAATGTCTCCGTGGAGCAGGCCGCGTCACGGAGCTCATGGGAAACTAAGTCCTAAGTGAGGGACGAGCCTATGGACTGTGAAAGGCACAGTCACAAACGCAAACTACTTCTCCCGGGATCCTTTGCGTATCCTGTTGAATCTCTTTGCGTGGTGGGAAATGTAGTTTGAGTGCCTCACTGAGGTTTGCTCTCTGGAAAATGTTCCTAGATCACATCGGACTCTTAAACAGAAGTCATTGCTCGTAGGAAATAATGGCAAAATAACGGAAAACAGTTTCAACAAAAATGACACGTAGTTATGAGGTAAATTGATGACTCTAACAATTTCACACATCACATTAATTGATTCCTCAACTGTTAGCGAACATTGTGTTCCTGGTAAAATATCAAGAACCACAAAATTGGCGGCACTTGTTCTGTCCACGATGTCGTTATTTCATTAAGCACGCGGGGCGTGCCCGAGCGCTGGTGGCGGCCCGAATTTGCTCCTTGTCGGACTCCGGAGTGGAGTACGACATTACAATCCTGGGTTGAAGCTGGACTAATGTACACACACAAATAACGAACCTGAGCGCGGTGTCCCTGAAGCGGGCGCCGCGCTTGGTATTACATTTTTAAAAATAATAAAATAAACTATTAAATTTTTAAAAAAAATAATAAACTGAGTGCGGTGTCCCTGAAGCGGGCGCCGCGCTCAACATGTAAATACACAAAATAAACAACACGTAAATACACAAAATAAAGTAAAATAAAAAAAAGTCCGTGTAACACCACAAGTAAAAGATCCAGTCCTGATGGGCGGTCCCAAAAGGAGACAGGGCGGTAACAAGGAGGGACCAAGAAGCCTCATTATCAATCGGAAGCCAGCATTTACCATGGACGATGACGCCAGCCAATGAAAAATATGGGCGGGGCTTCAACACCACTTCTAAAACATACCCTAATACAGCATGCCTCGCAAAGCGAGCAGCGCATGCGCTGCAACGCTAGGCTCAACCTAAAAATGGAGGACCCATGAGAAATACAGATTACTCCGAAATTGACAGCATTCTGTATAACAGATATGATTGCAATAATTGTTTAAGGAATCTTTAAAACCCTTAAACTCATATCGGCTGGTGTTGTGATTGCATGAGATGGTCACACTCCCTTTATTATTTCATATTAAATATCAAAAGTAATTACTTTAAAATACCTGAGCATTAAAATACCCCAAACCTGTTGCTCCATAACTCTCAGATCCTAATCCTTAAAATTATTTTTCTGTAGAATTTTTCTTTTTTATATTGGGGTGGTACACTCCAGCAACCCAACTTATGTTAAATTTAAATGTAATTAATTGTTAATTCAATAAATTAAAATAGTTGGGAATTAAAATACTCTGCACCCACTTTCCCTATAAGCCTATCATCCTGTTCCTTAAATTTCAATTTACATATTATTTTTCCTTTTTATGATGGGTAAACTGCCCCCCCCTTTTTTATTTCATAATAAAATGTACTACTATATATTAAAATTAATTAATTTAAAATGCCTGAATATAAAAGTACTCCTGATCTATTTCCCCTGTAATCCTCATATCCCACTCCTTCTAATTATTGTTCCATAGAATTTTCCTTTTTAATATTGGTGGGCTGAACCCCAACCCCCTTTTTCTATTAAAATCTAAGATTAATTGTTAGTTTTATAAGTTAAATACCTGCACATTAAAATACTCCCAATACATTTCCCCTATACCTGTAGCAACCTGTTCCTTAAACGTATATTTCTATCAAATGTTCCGTTTATATTGGGGATAAACACCTCTACCCTCCTTTTATTTCATAATAAATGTAATTCTAAATTTAAAAATGAATTAATTGAAAATACCAGATTCTTAAAATACTCCCCACCCATTTCCCTATGACCCTCACACCCTGCACCTTGAAATTATATTTCTATAGACTTTTCCCTTTTTATACTTATTTTTATTTTAAAT
The DNA here is from genome assembly GCA_963921515.1 of Calotriton arnoldi. NCBI lineage: Eukaryota > Metazoa > Chordata > Amphibia > Caudata > Salamandridae > Calotriton > Calotriton arnoldi. The sequence goes on along the minus strand of CAWUFW010009774.1, from coordinate 176,056 downwards.
GTAAAATTAGTTATTTGTAAATGCAATAAATCAAAATACCAGATTATTAAAATACTCCCATCCCATTTGCCCTATAAATCTTTCATCTTGTTCCTTAAAATTCAACTTACATAGTGATTTTTCTTTTTTTCATCCCCCAATATATAGCCCTTACGTACCAATCCCTATATTTCATTTTTTAAACTTAAATTCTAAATATTTAAAATACTTATCAATACTTACAATACAATACAATTTAAAAAAATGTACCATGTGTGATATTTGAAGAAATGCAATTTCCAGTCTTCAAGAGGTTCAATTAAAGTTTAATCTTAATAGAAAGATCCCATCCATCCAAGTTACACCACTCTAAACTGTCCAGCTCCAACTCCTGCTTCTTCTGTCCTATGACCTATATACATTCTATTACAGTGTAATCATGACAATAGATACAGGGAAGGATAGACAATACACACCATAGAGAACAGATAGCAGAATAGGAGATAGCAGAATACTACACCATCTCCCTTCTTCAATAAAACTATTTACATGCACAGTAATAACACAAACACCTTATAGTTATACATATTCCTTAAGATAGGACGGTCGCTTTACCAGTCTCGAAGACCATCGTGAAGACAACATTCCATGACAGTCTTTTGATTGAGGATTACACAAAGAAGAAAATTTGATTGCACCAGAACACTTTTCACCATTAGAATTACTCAATTTGTTGTACTTCCTCCTAACTACCACCACTCTATTAAGATTCCACACACGATGGTCTTCTGTTTTTACGGCATTGCTGAATACCTTGATGACAACCATTGGTTCAAAATATTTGGAATTGGCATTACCCACAAAACCAGGACGCTTAACAACAACAACGTCCCCTACTTTCACCTCCAACTTCTTGACAGATTTCTTTTTGTCAAAGTAGTTCTTCCTTAATAAGGCTTTATGATCTCTCAGTTGCACATGTTTACCATCACCCACACGTTCTTTCCCTCTGGAAAAACAATAATTGTTTACCCAAAATGGCTCAAGATGAGTGTTCGGTACTCTACCACGAAAAAGAAGAAATGGAGTCTTCCCGTAGTGGAGTGAGGTGTCAATCTATACTCTTCTATCTTTCTAAGTACTTCTCCTCTCCACTCAAGAGATAAAGACTTAGCTAAGGTAATGGTTTCTTTCAAAACTCTGCTAAGTCTCTCCACCATCCCATTTGCCTCGGGATGATAGAGAGAGCAAGTTTTATGTATGATTCCACTGGATGACAAAAACATTCCATCTCTTTAGAGACTAATTGAACACCATTGTCTGTTAAAATGGTCTTAGGAAATCCTTCTCTAGAAAACAGTTTTTTTAAACATTTAATAACACTGGCAAAATCCACATTTGACAAGAAAAATACTTCTGGCCAGCGAGAATACATATCTATAATCACCAAGAGAAACACCTGAGAACCATTGCTAAAAATGGGACCCAGATTACCCAACGCAATGTTTTCCCAAGGATACTTGGGTCGTGCTCTCAATATCATGGGTTGCACTCTAGGTGATTTAGACTTGTCACACATATTACAAGGAACACACTATCGAATCTCTCGCTCTACCAATTTGTCCATTCCTGGCCACCAGTACAACAAGCGTAATCTTTCTTTTGTCTTAGTGATTCCAGGGGTAAATAGACATAATATCGAAATAAAAATATCGAATGGACAGAATATCACATCCAAAATATAGAATGGACATAATATTGAATGGACATAATATATAGTCGTTAAAAATATCGAAATTAAGGTAAGTAATATCGATTGTCAAAATATCTAAGTACAAAATATAGACATTAAAAAATATCGAATTTTTAATAATATCGAATTTTTTCAAAGTGTTTTGTATGTTAGTATATGTGTTAAAAGTTTATATTAGTTTTTGTAATGTATGTTTAATTTTTTTAAAGCAATGATTTTTATGTTATTTAATTTTTACGTCATTTAATTCCGTAGCGGGTTGTGGGTTTATAGGGGAATAGGGTGGGAAGTAATTTAATTGTAATTAAGTAAATATTTATTTTTATTTATTGGCATTGATAATTAATTTATTGTTAATTAATTATTAATTGGTAATTAATTTTTATTAATTGGTAATTAATTTTTATTAATTGGTAATTAATTTTTATTAATTGATTAATTGATAATTATGTTAATTCTATTAATTTATTATTTGTAGCGGGTTGTGGGTTGATAGGGGGATATGGTGGGAAGTAATTTAATTGTAAATAATTAATTATTGAAAATATTTTTGGGGGTTTGATAATTAATTTATTGTTAATTAATTATTAATTGGTAATTAATTTTTATTAATTGGTAATTAATTTTTATTAATTGGTAATTCATTTTTATTAATTGATTAATTGATAATTATGTTAATTCTATTAATTTATTATTTGTAGCGGGTTGTGGGTTGATAGGGGGATATGGTGGGAAGTAATTTAATTGTAAATAATTAATTATTGAAAATATTTTTTTTGTTTTGATAATTAATTTACTGTTTTTATTATTTATAAATTTTTGGTATTGAATATTAATTGCTTGTTAATTAATTATTAATAGGTAAATCATTTTTAATAAATACATTGTATTGGTATTTATAATTAATTAATTATTAAATATTTTGTAATTGGTAATTCATTTTAATAATAATGTTTATTAGTATTGATAATTAAATAATTGTTATTAAAATATTAAAATATTACTTTCCCTACTGTTGCACTCTTTGGAGAGGGAATAGTAATTTTTACCCCTACGCTATCCAACGCTTTCCCTACTGTTGCACTCACTGGAGTGGGAATAGTAATTTTTACCCTCCCGCTATCCAACGCTTTCCCTACTGTTGCACTCTCTGGAGTGGGAATAGTAATTTTTACCCCTACACTATCCAACGCTTTCCCTACTGTTGCACTCTTTGGAGTGGGAATAGTAATTTTTACCCTCCCGCTATCCAACGTTTTCCCTACTGTTGCACTCTCTGGAGTGGGAATAGTAATTTTTACTCCTACGCTATCCAACGCTTTCCCTACTGTTGCACTCTTTGGAGTGGGAATAGTAATTTTTACCCCTACGCTATCCAACGCTTTCCCTACTGTTGCACTCACTGGAGTGGAAATAGTAATTTTTACCCTCCCGCTATCCAACGCTTTCCCTACTGTTGCACTCTCTGGAGTGGGAATAGTAATTTTTACCCCTACACTATCCAACGCTTTCCCTACTGTTGCACTCTTTGGAGTGGGAATAGTAATTTTTACCCTCCCGCTATCCAACGTTTTCCCTACTGTTGCACTCACTGGAGTGGGAATAGTAATTTTACCCTCCCGCTTCCAACGCTTTCCCTACTGTTGCACTCTCTGGAGTGGGAATAGTCATTTTTACCCCTACACTATCCAACGCTTTCCCTACTGTTGCACTCTTTGGAGTGGGAATAGTAATTTTTACCCTCCCGCTATCCAACCTATTCCCTACTGTTGCACTCACTGGAGTGGGAATAGTAATTTTTACCCTCCCGCTATCCAACGCTTTCCCTACTGTTGCACTCTCTGGAGTGGGAATAGTAATTTTTACCCCTACACTATCCAACGCTTTCCCTACTGTTGCACTCTTTGGAGTGGGAATAGTAATTTTTACCCTCCCGCTATCCAACGTTTTCCCTACTGATGCACTCACTGGAGTGGGAATAGTAATTTTTACCCTCCCGCTATCCAACGCTTTCCCTACTGTTACACTCTCTGGAGTGGGAATAGAAATTTTTAGCCCTACACTATCCAACGCTTTCCCTACTGTTGCACTCTTTGGAGTGGGAATAGTAATTTTTACCCTCCCGCTATCCAACGTTTTCCCTACTGTTGCACTCTCTGGAGTGGGAATAGTCATTTTTACTCCTACGCTTTCCAACGCTTTCCCTACTGTTGCACTCTTTGGAGTGGGAATAGTAATTTTTACCCCTACGCTATCTAACGCTTTCCCTACTGTTGCACTCACTGGAGTGGGAATAGTAAATTTTACCCTCCCGCTATCCTACGTTAAAAATATTGAATATTTTTTAATAATATTACGTTAATATATGTATGTATTAAAAAATAAAATGTATGTTTATTTTTTTACTTAAATTAATTATTCATTAATTTGAAAGTTATTTAAGGATTTTTAAGTATGTTTTACTTAATTATATTTATTATCTTATTAATTTTACATTACTTTTAAGAGATTTAAAAAATTCGATATTTTGACTAACTATATTTTTTACAACGATATTTTTGATTCGATATTTTTGTACTTACCTGTTTGTAGATAGGGAGTCGATATTTTGGTATTCGATATTTTTAACTCGATATTTTGTCAGGTCGATATTTTCTTCCTCGATATTATGTCAGTGATCCGATTCCAGGGTGTGTGACATGAGCTAAGTCTAATAAATCTTTCCTGAGACTCGTTGGAGGCACTAACTTGGTACCACGAAATAAAATGTTTTTATCAACAGATAATTCATTTTTTACATACCAAAAGGGTCTGGTTCCTTCAGATCCCTTCTTGATACTTGACCAATTACCTAACAAAAGAGACATTACCTCTTTAAGAGTTACATCAAGATCCATTTCATTGCGCCACTTTTCTTCAGTTATGTGATCTGAATCTAATGCACATACCCAGTCATATCCCAAATCAACATTATCCTCATCATGATCTTCACACGAGACCAAACGTAAAAAAACATCAGCTATTCTATTGTCAACTCCTGGAATATATTTGAGGGAAAAAGAATATTCTTGAAGACTTATGATCCATTTGGTTATACGACTTGAAATAAAATCCAGACCTTTCTTGTCAAAAATTTCAATTAGTGGTTTGTGGTCAGTTCTTACTTCGAAATCTACACCCCACAAAAATTTCTTACGTTTTTTGACGGCCCAAAAAACTGCGAGAGATTCTCGTTCAACCACAGAATATCGAGTCTCAGGATCCTTTAAGCTTCTAGAAAGGAACATAATGGTTTTCATTCCTTGAGGACCCTCTTGTTGTAATACTGCCCCCAAACCCTTCTCACTTGCATCAGTGGTGAGAATTGACTTAAGTCTGGTATCAAAACTCTGCAAAAAAGGGGCATTACATAAATTCTCTTTGATGCAAGAGAATTCCTTTTCACAGATCTCTGACCATACGAAACTTACACCCTTTTTTAATAAAGACCTCATATTGTTAGTCAAATCTGCAAAATCTTTAACAAATTTCGCATAGTATTCTATCATCCCAAAGAAGCTCATAAGTTCTTCCTTAGAGGATGGAGCATGCATGTTGCGAATAGTGGACAACAAATCCTCTTTGGGCTTGACACCATTCCCAGTAATATTGTGGCCAAGGTAATTTATTGAGTTTGATCTAAATTTGCACTTCTCTATTTTTATAGTGAGATTAGCTTCACACAATTTGGAAAGAACGGATCTAAGACGCACATCATGTTCGTCAATATTGTCACCGAAAATGAGTATCTCATCTTGATAGATGCACACTCCAGGCAAACCTTTCAAAACTCTTTCCATAACACGCTGGAACACAGACGAAGCTGAGACCAGACCAAAGGGCATTCTTTTAAATCTAAAAGTACCAAACGGCGTGATAAACGCAGTCAGGTCTCTGCATGACTGTTCTAATTCAATCTGATGGTACGCTGAAGTTAAATCAAGCATACTAAAAACTTTAGCACCAGCCAAAAAAACAAGAAGTTCAGCAATATTCGGCAGAGGATACCTGTCTACAACTACATTTTTGTTTAGCTGGCGCAAGTCTATGCATAAGCGCAAATCTCCGTTGGACTTGCGCGCAGCGACTACCGGAGCTAACCACCCAGTTCCCTCAACCACTTCTATAATGCCATTGTCCTTGAGTTTAATGATTTCTTTTTCCATATCACTTCTCACTGCAAACGGCACATTTCTAACCTTACATGCAACAGGAACCGAATTTTTCTTTAACATGATCTTATGCTGGTATCCTTTCATACAACCAAGATTTTTTTGAACACATCTGGAAAATCACTCATCAAAACATTAATAAACTTCTCATCCTCCACCGTCTCCACAGCACATACTTTTTCTCTCAACAAAATAGGTGGATTAGAATTGGGATCAAGATATACCCCCAAATCACCTTGATGCACCCAACTAATTATACTATCTCCCTTCTTGGAGACGTAAATTTTACCTGAGACCATTCTTCCCTTGTATTCAATCAATCCTACAAAATATCCATGTAGTTTAATTGGTTCTCCTCCATAAGCCAATGGAGTTATGTCTGGTTTAAGCAAAACAATTTTATGTTTTAACTTTGTAGTATAAAATTCACTTGAAATTATTGTAAATTTTGCTCCTGAATCAAATAGAACACAAGTTGGTTCTCCATCAACCAAAATCTCATCAGTGGGACAATTTTTTTTACCAGTTCCATTTCCAATTTCTAGAATAATTTGCCCACATTCGAAATCCTTATGAACATCATCTGAATTTTCCTCCTCATAAAGATATATTCTTTTAATTTTAGGATCCAGTTTACTCTTGCAAACTGATTCAAAGTGACCCTTCTTCTTGTACTTTGAACATATGTGACCTAGAGCAGGACACCTTCTATCATTCGCGAGATGCCCTATTTTATCACATCTGTAACATTTGAAAGTTTTTGTCATATCATATGCAGTATAACCAAATCTGCCCTTGTCTACCGGTAACTTGTCTTTCATCTTAAATTTAGGATCAAAATTCCTTTCTCTAACAGCTTGTACCTTGACATCTTTCAAGCTAATTTTTTTATGACAGCTACACACTTGAGAGAGTGCTCAATTTTTTTAGCTACCAAAATGACTTCAGCAAGTGTAGGTTCGTCCCGTAACCACAATTCCTCTCTTACCTTGTCCATGTTGCAACCCAACATGAACTGATCACGAACATGTTCATCTGTTAAGTTCTCAAACTTGCACGACGAAGCAAGTTTCCTTAAACTTGTTAAATAACTTTCTACAGTTTCCCCTTCATTTTGAGTTCTCTTACCAAAATGATACCTCTCTAGAATTGTGCTTATCTTTGTAAGATAATGTTTATCTAATTTAGCAATGCACACTTCGTAATCATTTAAACTGTCCGCTTCAGAGCTTGGCAAATCAGGGAGATGATCGAAAACATCTTGCCCTTCAGAACCTAAGCAATGAAGCAAGAGAGAGGTTTTCCTTTCAGCACTTAACGAAGCTCCGCAGACCCTTGCATACCTCTCAAAAACACTTTTCCATTTCTTCCATTTAATTGGAGGTTCACCCAGTTGAGAAAGGAAGAAAGGAGCTGCCGTAACATTCTGCATTGCACCAAACATACAAAATAAAATGCTTATAAATGATACTAGCAAAAATACAAAAATGAAATTTTGAAACAGTTAATGCACAGTTAGATGTCAGATGAAAAACTAAACAAACTCTATAAATTATATGACTATAAGTGTGCAAATCACTGAGGGGTCGATTCCGATTCGGGCCGGAAAAAGCACCGACCGACTCGGAGCCGGAATTAATTCCGACCGACACATACCTGTGGCGCCCGACACGCCAAGTACGATGCAAGGCGTGCAAAATCCGACCGACACGTACTGAACCCAAGCCGAACGACCGAGCCGCACGGAAAACAGCAATCCGGCCGGAAAAACACGCGAATCGAACCGACCGACACGCACCCGGAACAAATCCAACCGAAACGTACACGCGAACTCCAAACCGCTAAGTACGATGCAAGGTGCGAAAACCACGACCGAGTCGTACGGAGGACAAGCCGTACGACCGACACGCATACAAAACCGAGCCGAAGTAACACAAAACACCGCGACCAACGCGTACGCAGCATTGAAAACTGCATAAACACAGCGTGAACGAAACGGAGAAGACCGTACGAGACAAATGCAGGGTCCAACTCGGTCACAAGAACGTTTCCAACATGCACAGAAAGTTCTAAGGAAAAATACACAAAAAAGGCCAAACAAGCAATTACAAAGCCAATAAATACTGGGGGGTGGGGACAGAGAACAAAGACACACCCACAACTCCACCCATATAAAGGACACAAATCCCAACCATGATCCTTTGCAAATGCTATTCTACTGCCAGCACTCAACAGACAGCAACCACACACCCACAGCTCATCCCTCACACAAGCCACACACCATCAGCACACCAACAAATAGCTACCTCACATACACCTAGCAAAACACACACTCACACACCCTCACCTGCACACCAACACACACATCACTCACCATCACCACCCATCACCATGCCCCCCAAGAAGAATCACAAGTTCCTAGATTGTGAATTGGAAGTCCTGGTAGACGAGATCCTCAGGGTAGAGCCACAGCTGTTTGGCACACTGGTCCAACAGACACCCATCTCCCAGAAAACCAAGATGTGGGAGAGGATCATCAACAGGGTGAACGCACAATCACCATGTCTGCGCACAAAGACTGACATCCAGAACAGGTGGTATGACGTGCGCAGGAGGGTACGGGAGCTGCTCAAGAAGGACTACCTCCTGAGCCAATACACCGGCAGTGGCCCTCCTGCCAAGCCAGTATACCTCAGGCCCTGGGAGGAGAAGGTGCGGGCCATCCTTCCGCCAGTGAGCGTCTATGGACTAGAGAACATCCCAGAGCCTGGTGAGTACACAACAAATGTACACAATATTCTGCCACAATACACACACACATCACTGTCAAGGGGAGAGTCAAACCATGCACTCATAGCAATTACACAGCAACCAGAACAGAATCATCCCAAAATGTGTATGTCAGTCAGATAAACACAACACATGCCATCTCAAAGTTACATTTAACCGTGTCATCACATGTACAAACACAACTACAACTACAGCTAGGTAGTGGCACAAATAGAACTAACAAACACATCCAGACATGTAGCCACCACTACAACACCAACACACAGTGAAGACCACTGAAAGGAAGGAATTCTGTGTATGCTGGGCAAGTCAGTGTAGCCAATAGCATCATGGGAGTCGTAGTCACAGATATTGCTCACCCCCACAACTGTCCCATCAACACCACCATGAACCATGCGCACATCACAGGGAGTGGAAAAGGACTCACAAGATGGCTGACACTGGCTACTGCTGTGGGGAGCACAAGGCCCTGCTGGCAACTGTGCAACAACCAACAGCAGGACACCACTGACTGACATCCTGAGAGACAACTTCCACTCCCTGCAATGGAAGCACGTTCCATGGTGGGATATCTGGCTGGGTGGGAAGGAGGACTTGCAGCACTGACCATAGTCACAAGCACCTCCCCTCATACACCCTCTCAACACATACTCCACATAACCCACCTGGGAGAATGCAATGCCTCACATCCTAACTCAAGATCCCACAAAGAACCACCACCCTGGGTTATGTTGTGTGAAGCACAGGGACACTCTTGGGACTTTTAGCCAAACAACTGCCAGGACAACACTCCCAGCCATCCTGTCAGCACAGGCAGCCCACCCCACAGGGATGCAGAGTCAAAAGGACGGAAGCATGGGCATGCTGGGAAGGGGGGTGGAGGCAATAGCATGATGGGAGTAGTAGGCACAGATATTGCTCAGCCTCACAACTGGCCCATCAACACCACCCTGAACCATGCTCACATCACAGGGAGTGGATAAGGACTGACAAGATGGCTGACACTGGCTACTGCTGTGGGGAGCACAAGGCCCTGCTGGGAACTGTGCACCAACAAACAGCACAACACCACTGCCTGACATCCTGAAAGCCAACTTGCACTCTCTGCAATGCAAGCACGTTCCATGGTGGGATATCTGGCTGGGTGGGAAGGAGGACTTGCAGCACTGACCATAGTCACAAGCACCTCCCCTCATACACCCCCTCAACACATACTCCACATAACCCACCTGGGAGAATGCAATGCCTCACATCCTAACTCAAGATCCCACAAAGAACCACCACCCTGGGTTATGTTGTGTGAAGCACAGGGACACTCTTGGGACTTTTAGCCAAACAACTGCCAGGACAACACTCCCAGCCATCCTGTCAGCACAGGCAGCCCACCCCACAGGGAAGCAGAGTCAAAAGGAAGGAAGCATGGGCATGCTGGGAAGGGGGGTGGAGGCAATAGCATGATGGGAGTAGTAGGCACAGATATTGCTCAGCCTCACAACTGGCCCATCAACACCACCCTGAACCATGCTCACATCACAGGGAGTGGATAAGGACTGACAAGATGGCTGACACTGGCTACTGCTGTGGGGAGCACAAGGCCCTGCTGGGAACTGTGCACCAACAAACAGCACAACACCACTGCCTGACATCCTGAAAGCCAACTTGCACTCTCTGCAATGCAAGCACGTTCCATGGTGGGATATCTGGCTGGGTGGGAAGGAGGACTTGCAGCACTGACCATAGTCACAAGCACCTCCCCTCACACACCCCCTCAACACATACTCCACATAACCCACCTGGGAGAATGCAATGCCTCACATCCTAACTCAAGATCCCACAAAGAACCTCCACCCTGGGTTATGTTGTGTGAAGCACAGGGACACTCTTTGGACTTTTAGCCAAACAACTGCCAGGACAACACTCCCAACCATCCTGTCAGCACAGGCAGCCCACCCCACAGGGAAGCAGAGTCAAAAGGAAGGAAGCATGGGCATGCTGGGAAGGGGGGTGGAGGCAATAGCATGATGGGAGTCGTAGGCACAGCTTAACATCCCCCACCAAATGGCCCAGCAAGCTCACACTCACGCATGCAGATCCCACAGAGAGTGGATAGGCCCATCAAAGATGTCTGACACTGTTGCTGTGTCGTGGGGAGCACAAGGGCATGCTGGGAACTGCACACCAACCAACAGCAGGACACCACTGTCAGCCATCTTGCCATTGCTCTCACACCCACACACACTGAACCCCCCACAAAAGCAAGTAAGTATGGGAATGCTGGGAAGTGGGGTGGAGGCAATAGCATGATGGGAGTCATAGTCACAGACATAGCTCACCCCCACAACTGCCCCATCAACACCACCCTGAACCATGCTCACATCACAGGGAGTGGATAAGGACTGACAAGATGGCTGACACTGGCTACTGCTGTGGGGAGCACAAGGCACTGCTGGGAACTGTGCACCAACAAACAGCAGGACACCACTGTCAGCCATCTTGCCATTGCTCTCACACCCACACACACTGAACTCCCCACAAAAGCAAGTAAGTATGGGAATGCTGGGAAGTGGGGTGGAGGCAATAGCATGATGGGAGTCATAGTCACAGACATAGCTCACCCCCACAACTGTCCCATCAACACCACCCTGAACCATGCTCACATCACAGGGAGTGGATAAGGACTGACAAGATGGCTGACACTGGCTACTGCTGTGGGGAGCACAAGGCCCTGCTGGGAACTGTGCACCAACAAACAGCACAACACCACTGCCTGACATCCTGAAAGCCAACTTGCACTCTCTGCAATGCAAGCACGTTCCATGGTGGGATATCTGGCTGGGTGGGAAGGAGGACTTGCAGCACTGACCATAGTCACAAGCACCTCCCCTCACACACACCCTCAACACATACTCCATATAACCCACCTGGGAGAATGCAATGCCTCACATCCTAACTCAAGATCCCACAAAGAACCACCACCCTGGGTTATGTTGTGTGAAGCACAGGGACACTCTTGGGACTTTTAGCCAAACAACTGCCAGGACAACACTCCCAGCCATCCTGTCAGCACAGGCAGCCCACCCCACAGGGAAGCAGAGTCAAAAGGAAGGAAGCATGGGCATGCTGGGAAGGGGGGTGGAGGCAATTAGCATGATGGGAATAGTAGGCACAGACATTGCTCAGCCTCACAACTGTCCCATCAACACCACCCTGAACCATGCTCACATCACAGGGAGTGGAAAACAACTGACAAGATGGCTGACACTGGCTACTGCTGTGGGGAGCACAAGGCCCTGCTGGCAACTGTGCAACAACCAACAGCAGGACACCACTGACTGACATCCTGAAAGACAACTTTCACTCCCTGCAATGCAAGCACAGTCCATGGTGGGATAACTGACTGGCTGGGTGGGAAGGAGGGCCGGCTGTCAACCAAATACAACCAATGCAGACCATGTTCACACCCCAACAAATACATAGAAATGCCCAAATAATGCAGGACAATGTGCTACACCAATATCAACCCCTGACTGTGACAACTTAGGACAATGCAATGTACAGGCCCGCACCCAGAGGCACAGTCACAACTGTCAGGTGTGTCAACCATTGATGCCTGCAGAAACATAACATACATTGTGTGTGTCTCCCAAAAACAGGTGATGATGGGGACACAGCAGCAGACGCTGAGGAGTCCCAGTCCCAGGCTCAAGAGGATACAGAGCTCACTGGTGTCGTACAGCCTCTGCCCTCCTCGGACGAAGAAGACCAACCTGGCACATCCGGTGCAAGTCAACATGCAGCACCAGCAGGACCACCAGCTGCAGCACCAGCAGGACCACCAGCTGCACCCCCTGCACCCACCCTCCAACGACTGTCACCACAAATACCATCCCTGCTGACATGGACAGAACAAGGAGCACCACCAGCACAGGGACCCTGGACCAACGTGGGGCCATGGACACCACCACCACCACCAACCCCCAAGGGGGACCAGGGTCATCTGTGCGTGCCACTGCATGCACTGCACATGTCGGCAGGGGTGGTAGGAGGGGTGGGAGACAGAGGTCGCTGCTTGCAGAGGTTGCTGGTGTGCATGATGACCCACAACTGGTACGCATAGCCGATGCGTACCAGTCCAGCACCGGAGATCTCAGCCAGGTAGTGGGGCTCCTCAGAGACATGAAACAGCAGCAGGCTGCCCATCATGCCCGCTTGGACTCACACATGTCCCGCGTGGAGTCCAAGTGGGACGCACTGCAAGAGATGACGGCGGTGCACAGGGACATATTACAATGCCTCCGCCAGATGAACAGCAACCAGTCCACACCTCCCTGTGTGCCAACAACATCTGGTGCTGAACAAACTGCAACTGCCACAGGGAGGGAGGATGACTCTGGCGGAGAGTCCCCTGCACCGCAGCAGCCTGTACTTGAGGGGCCCCCCCAAAGAAGAGGGGTCGTCCGAGGAGGGGCAAGTGAGAGGCCGATGGCCAAGTGCAACCCCCAGGAAGCCTGAACCTGTTCTGGATGTTCACCTTTGTGCACAAACTGTTCACCCTGTTGACGGCAACACAACTCCCACACATGACATGGGGAGTACAAGTTGGACCAATGTCTCAGACAACTGTGGCCCCGATACTGGGGATTTTGTCTACCAGGACTTTCAATTCACCTAGGAACTTCTGATTGCAATATATATGTACAGCACTAACCATCCTATGCACTATTCACACAAATGTATCACAATAAACACACTAATACACCATACTTGCCTCTGTTGTGATTCCAACGTGGGTGCTGTCATGGGGATGATGAACTGCAAAATTACACTGTGTATGCGAACTGCAACAGCAAGTACAACACAGGCATGTGAGTAAAGGCAACGTGACACATATGAGGGAGACACACCACCAGGGCTACACAACACATACACACCTAGGCCATCTGGCTCATTGCCTACACTGATGTTGCCAGGGAAGACGGTGCAATGCACAGACACCACACCTATTCCCAGTTGTAGTCAAGTAGCCCACAGGTGCAGTAAGCAAATGGCAGTCAAATGTGTGACCACAGACAACGCACATCACAAAGTGAAGCACAGGTTTATTACACAGTTGCAACATGTCGTAACCACTACAGATGCAAGGTAATCCCACCTGGCAGCGGGCACACAGTCAACAACTGTAGAAGGAAGGAAGTCCATGGGTGTGGCACACTTCACCTGTAGGGACACAACAGCTACCACCCTGGAAGTACAATCACGTCGTCGGTGGACACAGTTGACCAAACGAATCTGACAGTACCCTGTGAAGGACAGAAATGACACACAGTCAAAAGCAATGCAGAACAGGACAGAACAGCAAAACTCATGCACAATACATGTTACAAGATACCCACCCAGAACCAAGTTAGCATGTCAACACTGTTGGGGAGTACAGACCACCTGTAAGCACACATCGCTACACACATCCAGTCAAGTAGCCCATGGACACACTCCAACAGCACCAGAGCACCACCTACACATATCATGCCAACTCACATCATTGACATGACACCTCAGGATACTCACATTCAGCTAAAGAAGTTGGTGATGAGCTGTGTGCGGACATCACCCTCATCATCATCATCATCATCACTGGCATCGTGGTCCAGGCCAGGATCCTCCACAGGTGGTGGATGTTGGTCATTGTCATCCTGGATGAGAGGCAACTCCTTCCGCACTGCCAGGTTGTGGAGCATGCAGCAGACGATGATAATCTTGCACACTTTCGCAGGGGCATATGGGAGGGACCCTCCGGTCTTGTCCAGGCAGCGGAAGCGGCTCTTCAGGAGACCAAAGGTCCGCTCAATCACTCTCCTGGTCCGACCATGTGCCTCATTGTAGCGCATCTGGGCTGGTGTCACAGGGTTCCTGAGGGGTGTCAGCAACCACGGCATGTTGGGGTATCCCGAGTCACCTACGGACAGACAAGTGCACATTAGCTGACTTGGAAAAGTGGGCGGAATACTACAGATCAGATCACACACAATGGCACAAAGTCAGTACACACCGACAAGCCAGGCACGCTGGTTCTGCATCTGTGCCATCATCCTGGGGATGCGACTACTCCTCATCACAAAGGCATTGTGTGCTGAACCAGGGAAACGGGCACACACGTGTGTGATGGTCATATCTGCAAGACACACCACCAGTGCATTGACCGAGTGGTAGTGCTTGCGGTTACGGTAGGCCTGCTCCTGGGCCTGTGGTGGTACCAAAGCCACATGTGTCCCATCAATGGAGCCAATGACATGCAGCATCCTCCCCAGGGCATAGAAGTCACTCTTCACGTCAGTGAGTCGTTGCAGTCTAGGGAAATAGATGTACCGGTTCAGGAATAGCAACATTGCCTCCAAAACATCGCGGAGCACACGGCTCAACATGGTCTGTGACATCCCACCAGCAGTCGCCACAGTATGTTGGAAGGTACTGGTGGCAAAGAAGTGTAGGGCTGCCATCACCTTCACCTTGGGGGTCAGCGCTGTAGGATACGGCCGGCCAGGCTGCAAATGTGGGGCGAACTGCACTGCCAAATCCTCAATCAGCTGCCTGGTGAAGCGGTACCGTCGGATGCTGTCCCGTTCCACCATCGTTGCCAGGTCTGGGAATGGTCTATGGACAGCAGGAGCCCTGCAGTGCAGAGGAGAAGAAAGCAAGATTGTCAGTCACCCCACATATGCGGCATTGAACACACTCAATATCACAACATACATCATTATGAGGCACAACTACATGAAGTGTGCAGTTCCGTAAGGACATGTATGGTACATACATGGCCAACATCTGTCATCACGGTTCAACAAGTGGCATCAATAAGTCCCAGGTTGGCCCATTGGATATCATGAGGCCGTGTCACAGTTCCCATCTCCTGCTGCCGTGTCACAATCACCCCCCACATTGACATGTGAGGACAGATGTGCCCCAGGCATCACAGCTCAACGACAGGTACATTCCCAGGGACCCTGTATTGCCACATGGACACTGGCATTACATGGAGTATCATGTATACACCACAGCAAAACAACCATGACCCCCACAGGTAGTGGTCCCACTTGCCACTGCAGGACAGACATGGACGTCTGTGACACACACACGCACAACATCAAAGTCCATGCACACACAACGTGGATGTGGAGACTGTCTCCCATTGTGCACATGAAATCAGAGACATTGTAAACACTACATGCACACAGACTGTGGAGGACCATCACTATTGTGCCACTGGGACACCCTGGCTCAAACATACCGTCCCACATGGGACTCACGGGGTATGTGACATGACATACACATACACCACCGTGAAATGTGACCATGGCACATGCACAGATATGAACAGTTGCACATCACAGTGGTCATGTACACGTAACACCCAGGATCCTGTCCCCATGAACACGTGCACAGCCTGGGGGTGGCTGCCCCCAGGTGACACCCACAGGACAACATGTACACCAACATACACACAATAGGAAATGCAGCCTTACATGCCTTATGATACAGTTTGGACAGGCTGTCGTGTTGTAGGTGTGCCCCTCACTCCCTGGGAGCTATCTGTGGCTGGCATATGTTCATCTGAGACAGGCATGGTGACATATGCCAGTCACTTGTACAGGGATGCGTTGAACAGCAATGGACCGATCGGTGCCCCCGGCCGGCCCATTGCATTCAATGTGTGCGGGTACGCGTTGTACCCCTGTACGCGTTGTACCGCAATGGACCGATCGGTGCCCCCGACCGGCCCATTGCATTCAATGTGTGCGGGTACGCGTTGTACCCCTGTACGCGTTGAACAGCAATGGACCGATCGGTGCACCCGGCCGGCCCATTGCATTCAATGTGTGCGGGTACGCGTTGTACCCCTGTACGCGTTGAACAGCAATGGACCGATCGGTGCCCCGGCCGGCCCATTGCATTCAATGTGTGCGGGTACGCGTTGTACCCCTGTACGCGTTGAACAGCAATGGACCGATCGGTGCCCCCGGCCGGCCCATTGCATTCAATGTGTGCGGGTACGCGTTGTACCCCTGTACGCGTTGAACAGCAATGGACCGATCGGTGCGCACCCATTGACAATGGCCTAGCCTGGCAACAGACGCGTTTTCAAAATTCGAACGAGTCGGTTGCTGGAAAATCAGTTGGTCACCCACAACAATGTTGCAAAATCATGTATGTCATGAAGTTGAAGATTTGAAGGATGCTGTGGGCGTGTATTGGTGCTGCTATTCCATGGATTGGCCAGATTCAGAAGATGCAAACGACTTGGACCTATCACTTTGGACACATGGGACAGTATCTGCCTCTCCAGCACATATATATTGCTGGCTGTTCCCCTGAGAGCTCACTTGCCTGCACTACATGCTCCAGGACGACATCTGCAACTGCACTGCTGCTGTCTCTGCCCCCTTTGGACCCTGCAATGGCACGTACTGTGGAGAGAGCCCCAGCCTTCAGCCTTGAGGAGAACCAGGCCCTGCTGGACAGCCTACTTCCACAGTACAGCAAGCTGTATGGGACACCAGGGGAACAGGTGAGTGTTCTGTGCACTGCCTTTCTGAATGTGCATTTTGTCTGACTAGCAAGGCTGAAAGTATGCACGCCACTGGCTAGCAGGCTCACTGAGTAGTTGTCACCCCCCATAGTGTGTAGTGACATGCACTGGACAGGTATGGTGCAGTGACAGTTCATTTGAACAAGGTTTTACTTCCCATGCAATGATACCATGTAGTGACTTCTGGCAAACTGTCCATGGGCAGCGTTGCACTGCCTGTGTACATCATGTGCCCCTGTGATTGAGACATGTATATACAACTGTGTCATGCACGGATATGTTGCATGTGTAGTAATGGCCTTTTCACTTTGTCATCCTGACAGGTTAATGCCCATCGGAAGCAGGAGATCTGGAAGGACATCGTCCGGGCTGTCCGGTCCGTGGGGGTCTACAAGCGCCGGATCCGCAACTGCCAGAAGAGGTGGCAGGACCTTTGGGGCTGGACCCGGAGGATTGCACGGGTCCAGCTGAAGCTGTCGCCTCCTCGCAGGAGGGGCGGAACACGGACCCTGACCCCCACATGCTCCAGATCCTGGCGGTGGTGTTTCCAGACCTGGATGGGCAGCTGAAGGCCAGACAGCAGCAAGGAGGGGGTGAGTCAAAGACTGCACTGTGAACTCTGTATTAAATGCTATGTGCCCTCCTCTGGCCTGGTTAAACTGCCACAGTACAGCAGTCATGTTGTCCAGGAGCCATGTCCCTCTATTGTGCACTGCCCACTCCTCATCTGATACCCAGGTGTGGCCCTTACATTCAGGGAATTGTGTCACTTGGGACTGTGTCCTTGCAGTTTGCTTCACTCAAGGTGGGGGACAGCATCTGTTTCCCTGACTCTGTTGTGGGCATCATTGGTGGGTCCATTGTTCACACAACGCCTGTGTTCGGACATGTAATCTGCGTGTTGCTTTGATATGCGGTCCACTTGCTGAGCTGAGCCACCACATGTGCCTGGGGTATCTGGCACACACCCATGCAGCGGGTGGGAACAATGTTTGGGCCCCAGGAGTGTGCAGATTACGTGTGTCACACATACATAGCCAGCTATCCACTGTCCAGGGCTCATCCCTCATTCATGTGGGGCAGGACAGTCATGCCTACTCCAGCCCATCCAATACACCTGTACTCCCACTCCCGTGTATCAGCTGACACATTGTGCGCAGTGATTTGACCCCTCAGGTGTCTGCCTCTGTGTCAGTGTGCTGTGGATTTGTTGCCAGGACTGCTGGGGTGTTTCTCGGTAGGGGCTCAGCATGCCACTGGAGATGTGACCATAGGAGACGATACTTGTGTGTCACATAGGTGTTTGATCAGCTGCCCGTGCAGACTGGGGTATGCGAATGTGAAGTTCAGGCAGCTGTTTCCCATTCACAGCAGATTGTGAGGGGCTCAGGTTCAGAGGGTAGTGTCACAGGTCTCCCATATGTCCAATCGGTATGACCTGGACAGATGAGGGTTAAGATGATGTGTTGTGTGGGGGATGTACATGTGCACTTGTGCAGCTCCAGGACTTGCATTCCCCATGACCTACTATTGTGACACAGTGCAGAGTGTTGTTGTCTGGCTGCCAAGTCATACATCACTGAGACAGTGATGTATGACTTAGCAGTCATGCCTCCGCCATGGCATGTGTCTACTTATTGGTGATCCTGCAGGGGAGTGACATGTGCTACATGCACACCATTGTGGCGATGGCTATCAGGACATGGGTGCATCATGGTGTCTGTCGCTGGTATGCATCACATGCATTTCCTATTTGACTCTGGGCATCCCTTTCATCCGGAAACCTGTACTGACTCAGTGGCAAGAGTTGTGATGTGTGCATGTCCACATGCTACACCGTGTCCTCTGCACTGTCCAACTACTGTGTAGGTGGTGCATGTGTCCACACTGGGGTGTTGCTATCCAACAGACACCAGACAGATGGGTGCAAGGCCATGTGGGATGTGAGTGCCATGGTTGGCATCAGACTGACAATTGGCTTCTCCTGTTCAGTTAGGGCACTTTTAGCAATGTTCAACTAATGATGCCAGGGCTTGCTCTGTAATGTGCTGTGCTCACAGTGGTGTGTGCGTTTGGTGCAGGTGACTGATGTCTGTCTGTTTCCCCATTGTTTGCAGATACATCCACGGCCACGGAAGGGGACAGCTCCACGGACCAGGAGGAGCCGGAGAGCCAGACTGGGTCAGCAGCCGAGGAGTGGTCGGAGGGACCCAGTGGCACGGAGGGCGAGGGGAGCCACACCGAGGAGTCCTCAGCACCATCCACCTCAGCTGAGGACCAGAGCAACTCGGACGATGACTCCCTTATGGAGGCGGGTGTCAGCAGCCACCACACCCCAGCTAGTGTTGCTGTCCCCGCCACCACCAGCACCACCACCGCCCTCCCATCGGCTCCCATTCCCCAGGTCCGTGGAGGCTCCCATGTTCGGGAGCGTGTCTCCTTTGGGACAGGCACCGCACCCCTGCCCCTGTGTCCCCTGCTGCCCTGAGTGAGGAGTCTGTGTACCTCCTTCGCCAGCTCCATGTAGGGCAGACAGCCATGCTGAGTGTCCTCTATGCGCACACCGCTCTGTTGACTCAGCTGGTGTCGTTCATGGAGGGCATCTCATCGGGCATGTCTGACCTACAGAGGGGCAATAGGTCCATGGACTCCTCCCTGACGGCAGCAGTGTCCCTCCTCAGACAGTCCCTCACCCCTCCTGCCTCTGCTCCATCCACACTCCCCAGCACCTTACCCGTCCCAAGCACACACACACCGGCACAGGCACACACCAGCAGACACACGTCCAGCACACAGACACACATGCCACAAACAAAACGCACATGCACGCACAGTCAGGGGACTGAAACCAGACTCACAGGGGATGGGGCCCTGGAACACACACACGCATCCACGAGCACTGCGCAGTCCTCAGTTGCCTCTCCCTCCAAAGCACCCTCCCTTGCCTCACCTGCAACCCCAAAGACCCAGCGGCTCTTCCTCAGCGACCTCGGCCTCTTCCCCTCCGATACAGCTGATACAGCATTCAGGGGAAGAGGAAGCCCACCCACATGGAGCAGAGTGCCCCTCGCCCCCGGACACCCTCCCCCAGGTGCAGACAGACTGAGGCCCCCACCCGCAAGTCCCCCCGGAGTCGTAAGAGCAAGACCCCGCCGCCGCCCTGCAGCTCAGGCACCAGGTCTCCTTCCTCCATCCCTCAGGCCCCTACTCCACAGGTGCCCCCACCACACCCTGCCCCAGGTTCCCCCACCCACAGATAAACCATCCCCAAGAGGATCCGGCCTTCTCCCCTGCCACTTGCTCTCCCGGTACCACACCCCCGCTGCACTTGTCTGTGCCACTGATGTGGTGAGGGTGTCCTCCCCTCTGTCCAGCCCACCTTGCCTGTTCCCCATTCTCCTCCCCTGGTGGTAGGCACTGCAGTGGAGTCCACTACCACCCTGTCTGACTTGGGCACTGCAGTGGCGGACCTGTCCACTCCATCTGCAGGGTCCACTGCAGTTGTGCCGGCACCCACAACATCTGAGTCATGCCCCCCAGTTGTGCCGGCACACACCATGTCAGACACCTCCACTGCAGTTGTCAGTGGCTCTCCAGCACCCACCACCCCTTCCCTGCCTCCTCCTGGTGAGCCCTGATCCTGTCCCTGCGGTGCCTGGCCTGCCCCCCGGTTGCCCCTCCTAGTGGATTGTCCCTGGTTTTGTGCAGTGCAGGCATGCGTAGGGTGACATCTGCCACTGTCACCCTGTTTGGACTTTGACAATGGACTGGCCATTGGCCTTTGTGTTTTTTCTGGACTTTCACTTTTGAAAACACATATGCTGAATAAAGCAACTTTCTGTTCTCTAGTGCTTATGCTTCTGATGTACATGTTGTTGATGATGCTAACCATGCCCTTGCTGCAGTGATGGTGATATTTGGTCTCATGATAATGAAGTGTTACTGTGCAGGAACCCATGTGGTCCAGGGGGAATGTGTCCTATCCTGTGGTGTATCCATGTCATCTATAGCAGCATCTGAGGGTGTCATGTGTTCAGTATTTGGCAATGGGATTTCCTACTTACATTAGCAATTTCACATCTGTGGCTTCCACCCCTGCACATCTGTTGTGCCTGCCATTGTTCAATTCGTCTACTTCCCTGACCGTGTGGCCATCTCCACTGGACATGCAGGTTTGGGCATCAATGGGGAAGGACTCATCTGTGTTGTCAGTGCAACATTGCTATACAAGTGTGTTGGATCTGTGCTGATGATTTCGTTGGTACTTCCATGACCAGGCTGATGTGACAGGAGCCTTCATTTGGTGCTAATTGTTGATTGTGTGACCAAGTGCTCAGCTGACATGATGGGGCCCTACTGAGGCAACATATGGCACAGCTTTCCTCACACAGGAGTGGAGTCCCCTCATGGCAGTGTGTACTCCTGTGACATTGCCTGCGCCCAAGGTGTGTGTTGTATGAGCATGTCTGTGTGTCCACTTCCGTTTAGCTGTGCATGCTGTGATCCCTAGTGTTGTACCTGTTTGTGATGCTTGCTGACTTGACCTATGTTCCCCCAAAGTCTTCTCCCTGGGTTCTCTGTGATGTGGGTGCATGGCACATTACTGGTCATCAGGGTGTCACCCATAGGTGTGTTTGCTGTCAGGGCTGAGTTTGTGTGCAGACGCAGATGGGTCACAGTCAGGTTTCCCCTTGGCACTTGTTGTTTGCACCTGTCATGTGATTTCCAGTTTGTGTTATCTTTCAGTGATTGTGACACGTTGTGTGTGTGACTGCTGGCACTCCTCAGGGTCCGGGCTGCAATGTTGGTTGTTGTCTATGTGTGTTCTTTGTGGGTGACCTTGGCTTCTTCATTGGTGTGTGACTGTGGCTGGGATCCCATTGGTTGGTGTGGTATTGCCGTCATGTCCATGTACAGCGTAGTGTGCAGTGTGTCAGACATTCAGGAGTCTTGTTGAGTGGCCATGTGTGATGTGTTTCTGCACCTTGGTTCCCACCCACCACCCTGGAATAGTCATGGATGCATGTGCAATGTCACCAGTGCATGTGTGCTTCACTGCTGCACATTGTTGGAGGTCGAGGTGTGTGGTGTTGAGTGTGTGCAGATGAGAGTTGTTGCCCGGCTAGACCCCTGCCTCCATGTTGGCCTTGGCTTACTGGCCGTGCTGATTGATTTGTGCTTGTGTAGGTGTGATGGTAGTTTGTTGCTCAGGACACATGACTGTGGTTCACAGTGTGAACGACATTTAGCTTTGTCATCACAGTGGGATTGTAATGCAGCCCAGGGTCACCACATTGTGGGGGCCCTGGGGGTAGTGCTGTGGTGTGTCTGTGTCTTGCTGTGTCAGTTGCTGTTCCTACGTGCCTGTGTGACATGTGTGATTTGTGCTCCCTCTCATCTGACAATGCCTGCTTGCCCACATAGGGGATTTGGATCCATGAGTTACCTTTGTGTGGCACTGTATGCACATCTGTATGATTGGTATTCAGGTCTCCTCATGTGTTGTGTGGTTGCCTGGGGACACTGGCACCCCCCCCCTCACCTGTTGTATATGATGTGCAGTGTGGGTCTGCCTGTTTGTGTTTGTGCATCTGCACCACTGCATTGGCATATCTTGGGTGTGCCATTGGCTGTATGTAGTTTGGTGGGTTTCCCCTGCCTTCCCTGGGACTCATAGGTCATCGGTCAGCACAATGATCATGGTTTGTGTGTCCCATTGCTGCCATGGTATGGTATCTGTTCACCTCACATCTACAGTCTCCACAGGGTATCTGCATTTGTGTGCCCATTGGTGCAAATATGTGGGTCTGCATTCTGATGGTCACTTCTGTCATTGTGTCATTGATGAATGTTGACAGTGTCAGCCCCCATGGGTGTTGTTTGTCTGCACATGGCCAAAGGTATGTCTTATTTGCACTGCAGTATTTGCCTCCCCCAATCTATGTTGCAATGGGACACATGCACTACTTTGCCACTGATGTGTTTTATGTTCTGTGACCAGGAATCATCCATGCAGTTTGGCAGTTGCAGCTTTTTCTTTGTCTACACTTACATTTTGGTCACTGTGATGATGGGGGTTTGGACCCCATTGCCACAATGTTCAAAATGTGCTTCAGATATGGACCCCACACTTACATTTTGGTCACTGTGATGATGGGGGTTTGGACCCCATTGCCACACTGTTCAAAATGTGCTTCAGCTATGGACCACACACTTACCTTTTGGTCACTGTGATGATGGGGGTTTGGACCCCATTGCCACACTGTTCAAAATGTGCTTCAGC
Organism: Calotriton arnoldi; assembly: GCA_963921515.1. Taxonomy (NCBI): domain Eukaryota; kingdom Metazoa; phylum Chordata; class Amphibia; order Caudata; family Salamandridae; genus Calotriton; species Calotriton arnoldi. Next base: position 152,459 of record CAWUFW010009774.1, on the reverse strand, counting down.
TATGGACCCCACACTTACCTTTTGGTCACTGTGATGATGGGGGTTTGGACCCCATTGCCACACTGTTCAAAATGTGCTTCAGCTATGGACCCCACACTTACATTTTGGTCACTGTGATGATGGGGGTTTGGACCCCATTGCCACAATGTTCAAAATGTGCTTCAGCTATGGACCCCACACTTACATTTTGGTCACTGTGATGATGGGGGTTTGGACCCCATTGCCACACTGTTCAAAATGTGCTTCAGCTATGGACCCCACACTTACATTTTGGTCACTGTGATGATGGGGTTTGGACCCCATTGCCACACTGTTCAAAATGTGCTTCAGCTATGGACCCCACACTTACATTTTGGTCACTGTGATGATGGGGGTTTGGACCCCATTGCCACAATGGTCATGGCCTGCTTGCATTGTGGGGGCCACACACATATATGTGTGGCACATGTGATAGGGGGTCACATTGTATGTTCAAAGTCATGTTCAGTGTTGTAGGCATTTGACACAGTCTACACACGCTTGTCATGGTGTTGGGGGATGTCTTTTTCTTGCATTCCCTAGGTTGTGGTGTGCTGGTTGTGTCATGCATTGTCCATCCTATGAGTGGGGGTGGTGTTGGTGGTAGGCATCCAGCCCCCATGGGTAGAGGTGGTAGTAGTGACAGGCATCCAGCCCCCTGGCTAAGGGTGGTAGTAGTGGTGGGCATCTGGCACCCCCATGGCTAAGGGTGGTAGTAGTGGTAGGCATCCAGCCCCCCTGGCTTAGGGTGATAGTAGTGGTAGGCATCCAGCCCCCCCTGGGTAAGGGTGGTAGTGGTGGTGGGCATCTGGCACCCCCTTGGCTAAGGGTGGTAGTAGTGGTAGGCATCCAGCCCCCCTGGCTAAGGGTGGTAGTGGTGGTGGGCATCTGGCACCCCCCTGGCTAAGGGTGGTAGTAGTGGTAGGCATCCAGCCCCCCTGGCTAAGGGTGGTAGTAGTGGTAGGCATCTGGCACCCCCTGGCTAAGGGTGGTAGTAGTGGTAGGCATCCAGCCCCCTGGGTAAGGGTGGTAGTGGTGGTGGGCATCTGGCACCCCCTGGCTAAGGGTGGTAGTAGTGGTAGGCATCCAGCCCCCCTGGGTAAGGGTGGTAGTAGTGGTAGGCATCCAGCCCCCCTGGGTAAGGGTGGTAGTAGTGGTAGGCATCCAGCCCCCCTGGGTAAGGGTGGTAGTTGTGGTAGGCATCCAGCCCCCTGGCTAAGGGTGGTAGTAGTGGTAGGCATCTGGCACTCCCCTGGCTAAGGGTGGTAGTAGTGGTAGGCATCCAGCCCCCCTGGCTAAGGGTGGTAGTAGTGGTAGGCATCTGGCACCCCCCTGGCTAAGGGTGGTAGTAGTGGTAGGCATCCGGTCCCCCCTGGGTAGGGGTGGTGGTGGTGGTGCGCATTCAGGCCCCTGTGTGCATATGTGGCATTGGTGATGGGCATCCCGCCCCTATGGTGCTGCTGTAGCTGGTGTAAGTAAATTCTGCATCCCTCTGTGTGTGTGTGATGTGTCGTGTACGTGTTGTATGTGTTTTGTGATTGGTGTCTGACTTACCTTCTGCGCCGTACGCGTCCGTGCCTGTTCCGGTAGTAGATGTAGAATATTGGTACGATCGGGACGAAGGGATTCATGGTTGGTTCGTGTCGTTCGTCTTTCTCGTCGCTTCGCGTCGTCCTCGTCGCTGGCGTGTTCGCCTCGTAGCCGTGGATCGTGTTGTGGCGCGAATCGGAGCTTATGTGCGCCTCTCCCGGATGCTTTGACGTGCCGTGCGTAGCGACGGGTTCGGCGCGTACGGGAAGCGCATCGTACTTGTTCGGCCGGACGGGGCTGCATTTTCCCTTCCGTGCGACTCGATTATGCGTTTCCGGATTTGCCTCGGTCGGAGAACAGGCCCTGGATTGGGTGAGTACGACTCGGCCGGATTCTGTGCTGTTGTGCGCATCGTACTTACTCGTTCGGTATGATGTACGGATCGGTCGGGAAACAGGCATTCGCATGGCTTTTTTCCCGACCGAATGGTATTGGGTGCGCCTCCGACCGAGATCAGAATCGGCCCCTGAGTGTTGATTAGCACACAAAGCTTGCGAATCGCTGAAGAAATAGACAAAAGAAACCCACAAAACTTCGAGCAATAAATGTCCAGGAAGATCGCTGACTGGAATCTCACAAATCACGTAAGGTAGATACACTACAATCAGCGTGTGTATCGCTGTTGAAAATGTCACGTCTACTTCAAACGCGTGAATAGTTGAGGGCCGACTATCACGCAAAGTGCCCACAACGTGTGACTCAATAGTTGCTAGGCAGCAATATACAACAACCAAAATGGCCTCCAACGTCTAAACGTAATGACGTAGGACCGTAATGATGATGTTGAGGTGAGCTGGAACGTAGTGATGTGTGAAGAAGAAACTGTAGTGCGAAGATGGAGTGTGCAGTCTCGAGGCAGAGGTATGACAATTCTCGCGTCAATCGATTGTATTCAACGTCAAAGAGAATGTTCTTTTTTTTTTTGAACGATGCGATGAACTCCGTGCGGAAGCGCGAGCATTAACTTTTAAAGGATGCAACGCTAAGACTTAACGTACTAACTTTTAAGAGATGCAACGCTCAGTCTCACAAGCATTACTTCTTCCTACAATTTGCCAACAGGAACAGCAGTTTTCACCGTTACGATGACTTGCACAGAGAAATAACAGTTAGCGCTTCAAAACATGTAACGGTAAACTGCACAAACGATGATTCCCTTCTGAACCAAGCACAATTTTCCCGCAGCAACAGGACAGTTTTAGAGGAAATCTCTTTATCCTCATACACCTGAGTCCTTAAAACATGGATATGATTACAACAAAGGGTGAGCCCACATCGATTAAAACCATTCACTAAACTCATGCGAGTATGTGGCGAAAAGCTCCCAACCCTTAAATTTAACCAACCAATGAGGCCATGAACAATGCGTTAAAGTTAAATGAATCTTGTCCACAGCTATTTATCCTGTCCACAGGAGCTTCACGTGCTCAAAAGTAGTTTATTCCTCAATATATACATATAGATAAAGAGTGAGCCCACATCGATTAATTTCGGGGAAGTATGTGGCGAAATGCTCCCAACCCTTAAATCTAAGTACAATAAAAGAGGATTTGAATGATGAAATCTCTCTCTCACCAGTAGAAATGATTGTTTCTTGGTGTCAAAATCCTTGTTGTTGAGATCTTCCTGAAGACTGCCGACTACGCCAGTGTGATATTTGAAGAAATGCAATTTCCAGTCTTCAAGAGGTTCAATTAAAGTTTAATCTTAATAGAAAGATCCCATCCATCCAAGTTACACCACTCTAAACTGTCCAGCTCCAACTCCTGCTTCTTCTGTCCTATGACCTATATACATTCTATTACAGTGTAATCATGATAATAGATACAGGGAAGGATAGACAATACACACCACAGAGAACAGATAGCAGAATAGGAGATAGCAGAATACTACACCATGCTCCAACATGGCGCCGGGACACTCTTGAGTAGCTGTGCGCGTTACAAAACCATAAACATAAACATGCGGGGTAAAGGCATGTATGCGGAGTAAAGGCATGTGGGGTAAGGCATATATGCGAAGTAAAGGCATGCAGTGTAAAATTACTTACAGATTAAAGGCTGCGGTGTAAAGGTAATATGGGGTAAAAGTTACGTGGTAAAGGTATCATGCCTACAGTATCACACACATGCAGATACCACCCATGATCAACCTAGGGACCTGATTATGATTTCGGCGGTCCATAGGACTGCATAACCCATGGTGGCAGTCCGACCACCAGTGCACTGCGGGACCACCTGCAGCATTACGACTGCGGCTGTCGGACCGCCACAGGACCGCTGTGTCTGACAGGGAATCAGGATCCCGCTGCATTTGCGCAGCGGTCAAAGGCAGAAATATGCTGGCGGTGCCACAGCAGCACAACCAAGCATATTCCGAGTTGCCTCACCACCACTCTTTTCATGGTGGTGAGCCCGCCATGAAAATGATGGCGGTGAGGCAACTAAGGGGGCCCAAATAGGCATCTATGCCACACCATGCAGTTGGCGCTCTGAGAGTGGGGGTCTGCATGTTAGGCTCTTCTATGAGCCTAACACACCACCGCTGTCAGACAGCCGCACAACCGCCGCCAGACCACGACTGAAGTCCTAATCTGGGACGCAGTCGCACCGCAGGTTTGGCGGTCCTACAGCGGACGGCATGTTGCACCGTCCGCTGTAGGACCGACAAATTCATAATCAGCCCCTAACTCTTTAGAAGTGGTCTGAGAGTGCAGACCTGACCAGTGGCCCGGGAAACATTAATGACATCCCAACTATTGACTACCAACAGCACTATTGAGTGAACTGTGAATTAAAACTTTCATTAATGGAAATATATTAAATTAAATTAAAATTACTTTCTAAAGTTAAAATTAAACAATAAATTCTCAACTAAAGAAAAACATTTTTTTAATGTGCATTAATAATTATTAAAAGTGAAGGATAGAATTAATTTAAATTCATGTAATTAATCTTCCTTAAAATTTGTTACATTGTTTTTTAAATTCAAAATAGTTTATTAAAATACTTTATAATTAAATAATAAATATGCACTATTTCTATACATTTTTAACATTAATTCATATTTATTTATATTTTTAGATATTTTAAACAACTTAATTTCATTTAGCATTATTTCTTGCGGGGTTTTATTTCTGGTCCATACCTCTATTATTTTCTGTGGGAGGATGTTGCAGTACCACTGGTTGGCAATGTGTAGTACTGGAATTTCTACTGTTTTTTTCTAGTAGTAACTCACACTCAGAGTTATCGAAAAGTAGCAAACTTACTCAAAAGTGTAAGTTACCTTTGTAAATCAGAGCAAACACAAGGAGATGATGGACGGAGCGCTGAAACTGCAAATCAGTCTTGACCCTGTGCCTCATGGGAACAGTCCAGCCCGAACTGCCAAGTCAGGTCTTCCCTGAACCGGAAACAAGCATCCTGGGACCGGTTTCTGGGTAACACCCTTCATCAGCCAGGCTAGCTTGAATCCAGTGGCAAAGTGAGCAAGGGACCCACGTCTGGGCATACCCTGCCAACTTAGGGCGAACAAAGCAAACACAAGGAGATGATGGACGGAGCGCTGAAACTTTTCAGACACTCACCCCTAGTCACAGATCTGGGTGGAATCCATCATCGTTCTTTAGCTCACTTCGCCACCCCAGGTCAGAGCCCGCCATATGCAAATCAGTCATGACCCTGTCCTCATGCGAACAGTCCAGCCCAAACTGCCAGGCCATGTCTTCCCTGGACCGGAAACAAGCATCCTGAGACCGGTTTCGGGATAACATCCCTCATCAGCCAGGCTAGCTTGGATCCAGTGGCAAAGTGAGCAAGGGAGCCACGTCTGGGCATGCCCTGCCAACTTAGGGCGAACAAAGCAAACACAATGAGATGATAGACAGAGTTCTAAAACCTTTCAGACACTCACCCCCAGTCACACACCTGTGTTGAATCCATCATCGTTCTTTAGCTCACTTCACCACTCCAGGTCAGACCCAGCCATATGCAAATCAGTCATGACCCTGTTCCTCATGGGACCAGTCCAGCCCGAACTGCCAAGCTAGGTCTTCCCTGGACCGGAAACAAGCATCCTGGTGCTGGTTTCGGTGTAACACCCCTCATCAGCCAGGCTAGCTTGAATCCAGTAGCAAGGTGAGCAAGGGACCCACGTCTGGGCATACCCTGCCAACTTAGGGCGAACAAAGGAAACACTAGGAGATAATGGACTGAGCACTGTAACTTTTCAGACATCATCGTTCTTTAGCTCACTTCACCACCCCAGGTCAGACCCAGCCATATGCAAATCAGTCATGACCCTGTGTTTGCTTTGTTCGCCCTAAGTTGGCAGGGTATGGCAGTTCGGGCTGGACTGTTCCCAGGAGGAACAGGGTCAAGACTGATTTGCATATGGCTGAGTTTGAACTGTAAGGAAAATGGGCTGCATTACAAAACAAAAAATATTGCTTTATTAAAAAAGCAAAAAGAACAATTGATGGACAGAATGTCGAACAATGTTAAACATTCACCCCAGAACAGAGATCTAGGTCTAAATCCTTTGTTTTTTTGCTCCCCATGCCATTCCAGTTTAAACCCAGCCAAATGCCAATCAGTCTTGACCCTGTTCCTCATGGGAACAGTCCAGCCTGAACTGCCAGGCCAGGTCCTCCCTAGACCTGAAACAAATATCCTGGGACCGGTTTCAGGGTATCACCCTCATCACCCAGGCTAGCTTCACTCCAGTGGCATGGAGAGCATGGGACCCACTTCTGGGCATATCCATCACACTTGGTGTGACAAATGCTAAAAGAACAATTGATGGACAGAATGTTGAGCAATGTCAAACATTCACCCCAGTACAGAGATCTGGGCCTAAATCCATCGACTTTTTTGCTCCCCATGCCATTCTAATTTAAACCCAGCCATATGCAAATCAGTCTTGAACCTGCTCCCATGGGAACACTGGATTCAAGCTTGCCTGGCTGATGAGGGGGGTTAAACCGGTCTCAGAATGCTTGTTTCTGTTTCATGGAGGACCCAGCTTGGCATTTCGGACTGGACTGTTCCCATGAGGCGCAGGGTCAAGACTGATTTGCATCTGGCTGGGTCCAAATAGGGTGGCATGGTGAGCAAAAGAACGATGGATTTAAATCAGATTTCTCGACTGGGGGTGAATGTTTGATTCATTTAGCATTTCGCCCATCATTTGTTGCCGCAGCACATTATTTAAACAGCAATCACAAACATGGTGACCCCAGCAGGATACCATCCCTGTGATTGGAGCCATTCCCAATGGGTCGCAAATTGTGACCTGACTAATTAATGTTGATGAGGCAGTTCCATTTGTAACCCATTTAGGAATCAAATGGCTAAATGTGTCTGGGACATATTAGTACATTTGATTTTGCAAGTCTCTAATTGCGAGTCGCAAAAAATCGCAATTAGAAACTGGCAAAATCAAGTGGTCGTACATCTGGCCCATTATATGAGCAAAGTGAAACCCTAGATCCTTGATGTTAAGGAACTACATGCTATGTGAAGGAGTGAACTAGGTGTGATTTTGCTTTTCCGTCCATTGCCAAACGCTCTGTCCAACATGGACAGGCTGCAGGGTATTGTGTTTCCCTACCGTCACTGACGACTGCCGGCCCGTAAGTGGCTGGAGGGAAATACAATGGCAGCAGCTCATCAGTTCACCTCTTCTTTTCCCCTTTGCCAGATGTCCTTCCCTCACTGGGACTTCCAACAGTGCGAAAGAGGAGTGCCACACCGCTGAAAGCAATGGTAAGTGGCAGCCGAGTGTCACCCATGCAGCCCTACACAACAGTGGAAACATTTCGGCTGCATCAAAAGGCCCAATTTATTCCCTTCTTTTTTTTCTAAAGTCAACTAATTTTGAGGTTTATGAAGGTGGCAACTCTACATATTTGCAGAGTTGTAAGGGCCAGGACTTTGTCACTTTTTACAGCTCTACTCTTGGCTAAAGACTTCCTAATTCAGTGCTCTCTATGGGCTGCAACCAAAGGCCTTATAGCATCAGCCAGGTATCTGACGTACTTCAAAGGGCTTCCCCTGCCCCTGCATACAGTTCCCTAGGAGACGCTGAGCAGCAGCTCTGAAACAAAAGGAAACTGGTCTGGAAGAGGAAATTCTTTGAAGATGGAAGGTGCACCAGGAATGTAGTCAAAGTCGTATATATAAGTCCATTAGTTTTCTTTATTAGTGATAGAAGTAAAAGTGGCCATCAGTGGTCTGGAAGAGGAGTGAGAGGAGAGCAAGTGAAAGAGAAGAGGGTTCCAGCCAGAAGAGACACCTATCCCACACGTCTCGCAATTAAATGGTGTGACTTATCCTGTGTAAGTATAGAGCTGCTGAAAGAAAACAAAGAATAATTCACTCAACTTAAAACTAGAGCTGCCATCTTCTCAGTTACATAAAGGCTCTACCTGGCATCCTTTCGCGCTTTTCATCACTTCCATTACTGAATTCATGTATTTAAAGTGGATGTCAAATGTAGGTCTGAATACCCTAAAACGGGCACTGTTTACATTCCTTCTTTCTTTACCGAATGAGTTTTATATTATCGCTCCTCCTACACCCAATGTGCATGGGGGTTAATTCATCTAATAAAGAGAATCAAAACTGGGCTGTCAATTCAATTCAAGTCAATTTATTTATTCGGTATGTATAAAACAACCATAAAAGTACAAGACAATATAAAACAAGCATTGGCATAGCCAATAGGTCTCGCCTTTGGGGCCTTATAAGTGTTTAACCATGCAACAGTTAATATTGTTGCACCAAGGATATTGTGCTGCATAACTAAATACTTATAAGGTCCCAAAAGCGAGACCTATTGGCTATGCCAATGCTTGTTTTAAAAGCTTTAGAACTGGCATCGTACTGCTCTTTATGTACTGGGTTAATGCTGCATGTATTCATTGATATGAATTGTGTTTCTATGCGGAGCTCAGAATAGGCTACAATTATATTTTAACTATGGAATGGGATGAGAATCTGCCTTACCAGACTACTCACATCTATAACAAAGAGCTGTACATTGTTCTTTCATGCTACAAACCTAATCAGCTAAGATTTCTGAGGCGTTTTGTTTCCTTTTCAGTAAGGGAGAGGGACATTTTGGGAGTTCGCACATTGAATTCCGGGCCATTGATAAGTGGCACAGTTAGAGGGGGGCCCAGGGCTGGAGGTTTCTTAACCGGGGTGTTTACACAGGTTGCTGGTCTAGTCTTCTCTATGGCCAAGGATCCCCATGTACACTAACAAAAGAGCTCTGCCAAGAAGCACCCAGGAGTCTGGTAGTAACGTTTCCTAAAGCAACCTTGGCTCCACAATTGTGCAAGGAAGAGTATAATATCGAACAAGAAACCAGCATTGCTATAAGAATAAAATACTTTTTCTAGTTAACTGAAAAGAGCAAGCGCAGACAAAGTTTAAAAGGAAACTGCAATTATATTTATTCGAGGCGGCCAATGCAACACACAAATCGCTAACATATCATGATTGGGGGGAAAAAAATAGGTGCAAAAATACCACACATCCAATTAACTAAGCAATTAGCTCACGGATATTTAGGTTGCTTCATTAAGATGTATAGCTGCTTCGTGTGATTTTGAACGGGTGCATGGTCAATGCATAACTTTGTTTTTGGGGAGGGGGGGGGTTATATAGCGCGAACTTGACCCAAGGGTATCAGAGCGCTTTACATGAGAAACATTAATTCAGTGATGCATTGTTTCATTAACAGGTTTATTAACTGCTGTTGGTTTTATGAATCTGTCAACTGGGGACACTTACAATTGCTAAATGGAGAACAGTTTGAACTACTGATCTTTGAATAGTTCAAAAGAAGTGTGCTCACATATCAGTAAACAAGGTATACGCACGCGTTCAACAGGGCCGTGCTCTTTGTCCCCTCCACCTTCTGCACACTGGGGATTAGAGAAATGCCCCTTTATTTGAAACCTTCGAAAGGATGAGTAAATTAGATTCATCCATGCCCAAAAAGAAAGTTACATTGGGAATTTTGTGAAAAAACGGCATTTTTAAAAATGTTGTTTCTTGTTTTTACAACTAAGACAATGCAAAATCAAAAAAAACAAGCGCGCGCCACGCGCGGCAGCAGGGGGGGGAGGGGGGCCTGCGCGATTCCTTTGCGGGAGCGTGCAGCAAGGCGCGATGATTGTGACCATATGGCACCACCATATGGCGCCGCGTGCTCCCGCAAGGGAATCGCCAGACGTGCACGCGTTGCCATTGCAAGCAATGCAACGCGTGCACGTTTTTGCCCCCAAAGCTGTGCCGATAGCTAAAGGTCTCTCCTATGCGGCGCATGCGCGCTGCGTAGGCGAGACCTAAAAACAAATCACATTGCACATAAGTGATATAAAAAAAAGTTATGGGGGATAAAACAAGGCAACGCCCAGTATACAACGTAGTACCATGATTAATCATGCCTGAGGCGTTTAAAAATATTTTTCAAAAAAGTCATATTGTCCATCTAGATTCCTGCAAGGTCATTACTAGGTTAATGCCAAAGCTGCCCGGGGGGCCACGTAGGGGACCCTCCAACAGGGCGGCCGCCTTAGTGCCACAGGAAGGCACAGAAGTCTGCGGACTAGGCTCCCTGGGCTAGGGACCAGGGGGTCTGCTGGCCGCGTCACTTCCGGCCGTGGAAGGGGGACAGGGGTACAAAAGCCTTCCCCCGCCCACTGTACGGTCTCTTGACCGCTGCCCGTCTCGCTGTTTCTGCCCGTTCGCCGTCCCGTCTCGTCTCCCTTGTGTGCCAGCGGCCGGCCGGGTTCCTTGAAGTCCTTTGGTGAGTCTACTGTGAACGGCCCCTTCCTTCCTGGGTCAGTTCCCCGGCGGGGACCTAGTCGTCCAGCGCCGTAGCAGAGGCCCTAGGCGAAGGGATGTGAGTAGCTCACTGTCGGCACAGGCCAGCTTGGCTGGGGCGAGAAGGTATTCAGGTCGCAGCGTTACCGGGCCGAGCGATGTGGGGGCTGGAGCGTGTGCGCAGGGTAGGGGGTGAGTGAAGCGCAGCTGGTGCCGGCAGCGCGCCTTCCTCGGTCGCGGACTACCAGGGCCCGGGCTGCCTGTTGCCACGGGCCTTGGCCTCTGACTAGGGGCCCGTCCTGCCTGAGTGCCATACCCCGCGCCCTGGCCATGGCGATCCCCCGCCATTCACTATCTCCCAGGGTTGGGAAAGCTGCCCCCCCCCCAGCGCCTTCAGAGGGGTCGCGGTTTCGATCCCCGTTCGTGCCGCCCCTCAGTGAGACTGGGCATGTGTTGCCGGGAGGTCTCGGTCTCCGCGGGGAGCGGGGTCCCGCGCATCTGGGCCGCGCGGTCGAGACGCCGCTCGTCGGGCCTCTTGCGGGTTACGATAGGCCCTCGGGCGCGCTGCTCCGGCCGCAGGGTTGGGCTTTGCAGCGGCTAGGGCGGACGACTTGGAGGCTGGGGAACCAGGTCCGAATCCGGTTGGATGCGCTGTGACCACTTAACCTCCCCTAACGATGAATATGTCGGTTGTAACGCATGAGGGGATTATGTACAAACGCTGTGGTCCCTGCTGTCCATTTCCCACTGTTTGCTTGGTGTATTGCCCTGGTTTGGGCTTGCGGATGGCTACGGCGGCGTGCTCATGGCGCCGCGGTATGGGGGGGGGCATGTATGACTTGGATCGCGGGGCGGCCTGGCGCACACGGGGAGCGGTGCGTCCTTTCGGGAGTCGGCGGGCCCCGGAGCGCGTTGTCGCTGGCGAGGCGGTACGGGGCGCACTCGAGTGAGGCAGTGGCTCAATGGCTTGGCTGCTGACTTCTAGTCTGCAGAACCAGGTTCGAGTTTGGCCTGTGATGTGTTCACTCAATCTCACTGTGCGTAAGACCTAACTTGTCAGTCTGTAATGCATTTGCAACTTTTCTCCAGCATGGCTCCTGGCAACGGCCCTGGGCTCACCGCTGGCCGTGGGGGTGGCGGGCCTTGGGCATGCTGGTTGCCGCTCGCATGGGCCCGTGTTCGCGTAGCGCTCGGTTTCCTTAGTCTCACCATTTCCCAGCTGTCGGAGTGCCTGGCATGCTACCCAGGTGCCTCCTGAAGGCACGCTCCAAGACCTTGCTCCCCCAGCCGTGGTCCCGGGAATGGGAGGCGCGGTGCTACGGGGAACTTCCATTGGGGGGGTCCCTCGGGGGCGGTCGTCGGGTCAGCATGGCTGGAGCAAGCATACTGCGCAGTCCCCCCTGCTGCTTGGGAGGGCTTGTGCTGTTGTATTTGTTGGGTCTGGTTCGCTTGTGGAGCATGCTGCCCCAGCGGCAGGACACGGGACAGGCCGTAGAACGCGGGAGCTCCTTTGGGGACCGCCAGCTGCTGCGGGGTTACCGGGTGCCTGCGAGGGTGCCGCGGCGCATGGGGTTCTCCTGCTGCGTGGCCTGGCTGGGTGGTACCAGCTCCGATGGGAGCGGGCACCTTATGTGGCAAGCTGGCGATATCGTAGTATCCGGCTGGAGTGCGTAGGAGTGACACAGTGGGGCGCCGTGGTGCCTCGCTGGCCCATCTTTGAGCCAGGTCCTTACTAGAGTGGGAGGAGGCCGCTGTTCTCCGCTATACACAGCCTTTCCCTTCGCAGCGGGATGCCTGGGGCCTCAGTCGGGTCATGGGGCAGGCGCGGGGGCCATCAGGTCGGAGGGCTGGTAGTAATACTTTTCAGCACCTGTGGCGCATTCATCGTGATCTCCTTGACCTCGTCGGCGGTGCATTTTCAATTCCCGGGAGCGAAGCTCCAATTACAAGTTACCGATTTTGCACGGCCCAATCCCCTAAGGTCTGTCAATAGGGATTGGGCATTAGTGACACACCAAGCCTTTCAATATGGCTGTGGCAGAACCCGTAGTTCTACAAACATTTCCACAAATACATCCGGATTTAATTGGCATTGTTTTGTTTTAGAGAGTGGTGTGCTTTTTTCCGCCTTTAACTGAGTTGTTTTATGTGGGGGTCGCCTTTTTTGCACGCGAGACTTTGGCTGCATGCCTGGACATTCAAATGTGATCGGAGCGGTAGTGGGGGACTAATGAGCAGAACGTGATTCTCAGGCCGGGGAATAATCCGGTTTGGCGGCATCTTGGCAACCTCTGCGGAAAGCTAAAAGAACCCAACACAGTTTATTATTTAAAACACTGCCCTCCTTTCACTGCCACTTTTAGTCAATGTTCATAGGTGATGAGTGCAGACCATGAACTCAATCTTTTAAAAGCTTTGCAATATATTTCAGGGCACCCTTGTTCCGCGCCAAAGCGTTGCTCTTTAAATCGGATACTTTCTGTCTTACACCGGGCGTAGGGGTTGATGTGTCTTGGAAACCTTTACACCACGGCAAATGGGGCCGGCCGACGGCTGGAAGGAGGTTGTTCCACGTCCTAAAAATTATAAGCCCGATCGTGGCCTTTGGTGCCCAACCTGTACAAACTGGAATAGAAATCTTAATCAAGGTATTACCAGCCCAACATGTTTAATCCTTTACATGCACGCGCCAGCGCGGAGGCCGGTACTGTACAAAATAAGAGACACCACGGAACTAGTGCGTAGTGGATGCAATTAACCACATCGCAGATGGCTCAACACCAGGACTTTAAGCGGGCCGGGTGCTGAGGCGGGTCCCTATCGGGCTCTCCAATTTAACAACGTTAAGTAACGCTGCAGCAGTACCACCCTTCTCTGCCTTTGAGGGAACCTGAAGGAGACTCGTTTTAGTTCTTTCAGTCTCATCATTTCAGAACTAAAGCATTTGCAATATTATGTACAAGCCATAGTTGATTCCTACCAACCATTGATAATGCCAATGGTCCTGACTTGTGGTAGGTGTAATGTTATTTATTGTATATCTGGATGCAATGACAGAAGCAGCAAAGTGTCGGGCGGCACACTATGCTAAGCACAGATTTTAGCATACGTATAGCCCATTGCCCCCACACCTCCCGAAAGACCTCATAAAAATGTGTAATTGTCCAAATGTAGTTTCTTACAGGGAGTCTAGTTCCTTTTGCAGAACCCATGTCCACACGGTTTGGATGCATTCCCCAGTATGCGGCATGGTTTAAGAAACAAACACAGGGAGAGCCAATGGGTTTGGGTCGGGCACAACAGTGCATAGATATACCTGCTATTTAGCGTCAGGCTACCACGAGGTGTCGTGGGCTCTAAACCTGGTTATGTCTGGAAATTATATCTCAACGTCAGTTGGCTCCTTTCATCTTGCGGCAAGGACAAGATTACATTCACAGAGGGTAGCACATGTCAGCCCCAGCGCTGCAATAACAAAGAAAGGTCTGAAGCACCCGATATACACACACAGGGCGGCAGTGAGCAGCCTGTTAGGATTGTGAGCTAGACATCACAGCATTACAATAGGGCGGGATGGGGAGTTCTCTTGTAACTGCACTGTGGTAAATTAGGAACCTTGTAGAGCGAGCTCAGCCTAATCTGACAATAGAGTTCCATCCCCAGCACAAGGTTAATAGCTGCAAACAGCAGGCACAGTGTGGGCGGCGGGGTGGGGATGCTCTGACAATCGCAGATCCCGCTCTATAGTAGCTGGCAGGGTGCAACTAAGTTTCCCCATGTCCTTTACGCCATGGCCAGTTCACTGGGCCAGCGGGTGACTTGACGGCGTACGTTCTTCTTATAAACAAGCAGGTACTCTGGTCCAGAGTACCTGCACTGCTAAATTTCCATTTTTCGCACTGGGGATACCGGATTATACTGGTGGTGCATGGCCGAGTGCCATTGCATACCAGACAGTTCAGGTACTATTATACGACCCATATGTGCCATGCTCCACCTTCACCGTACTCCTGACGGATAGGGCAGTCAAATGTGGACCCGAAATGACATTACTTGGTGGCAACCTGCCCACAGCCATCCTAGCAGCTTTGCACATGCACACATGAGGGTCCTTACGTTGTGTCAGTTAATTTAAGGCCCAGGGCTAGGTGCACTGGTAATCTTTTGTTCCCTGATACAGTATTTATTTAGTGGTTAAACAGGTACTAAGCGGGGGATACCGTTGGCAGTATTTCCATGCCTGAACGTACGTAGTGTTGAAGGAATAGTGTCCCAAGTTCGGCAACATGATATACTTTTGTATAGGGAGCTTGTTAAAACTGGAGTGGTTACTCAACACTGTTGGTTAGAAACACATGTCGGAGACGATTTAAGTGACATGCCTAAAAGTTGTAAATGTTGTGCTAAATGTATGGCATGCCAAGGGAGATATTATCTTCCATATTTCACTTGAACCCCTCAATCCAACACGCCTAAAAGTAAGCGGAGGATGCCTGGTGGATTTGTTAGACCTGTTATTAGTTTTATTAAACACACCAGGTACTATGAAGTAGTGACATTTGTACTCTGATCATAGGTACTTCCAGGGCACTTGTTGTTCAATACACACACCTCTAGACAGGACTGCCCCCCCCCCTTGAGCAAAGGGAAGTAAAACACTATATGGGTTGGCATGCTTTTACAGACGTTGGTGGATAGCTCGCACATGTGGGTGTTCCGCGGAGTTTGGGGGGCAGGTTAGCAGGCTTCATCTTGTCACTTCTCTGTCAGAACCAGCAAACCCCTTGGGTGACAGCGCGCTCAAATACAGGTCATGTTGGAGGTAGGTCCAGGATAAAAGGTTGTGCTTGGTGAGGCTCAAATCCAAGGCCGTTGTGGTATCTTTCCAAGGGGCATATCGGGTTGGGCAGTACAAAACATTTTCAAGTACAACTGGGGATCCCCTCTTTTATGTCAGATCCTGCCCATCTGTGTTTCCGCAGAGATCGGGGCAGGTTAACAGGCCGCATCTTGTCTCTGTGGGTTTGAGGTGTGGTCGGGTCAATTGACAGAGTACAGCCATTATCGCTTGGTAGATCTGGTATATCTGGGCAAGTAGGAATGCCAGGCAAGATTCTAGCAATGGCAGGTAGCGGTACTTATGTGGGTATGTGATGTACTATCTCACTGGCAGGCCGCCATGCAAGGGGACCATATACCTAGGTCACACACATCAGGCAGAGGGGCCCAGTGGAAGCATGAGGAGGACTGCACAGAACAGGACTCTGCACAGGTTAGATGCCGGCAAATTGTGGCTGCACTAATGCACATGGCAAATTAAACCTGGACTGATTCACATGCGGGGTGCGGGGGTGGTGGCCCTACCTCATCTCACAGGATCACTCCCTGTTGGGTCTACCTAACGATCATCTCAATGGCCTTTAAATTTACAGCCTCTCTTGCCTCTGCCACACTGTGAATAGGTTAGCCATGGACTTTAATAAAGTGCTGCAATAGCCCTCCAATGCTATAAGTCAGTATCTAGTTTACCTGTGTTATTTGGACCATCATTAGCACCAGCAGCGGGTCACATGGTTAGCAGTAAAGCTTCCTTTTATTTTGCCCGGGATTGGGGCTGACACTGTCATCAAACTTTGCAGGCAGAAATTGAATAGACAAAGACATACCTGTGATTGTGCAACACGCACTCAACAGTAACGCTAGCTAAGTTTCAACATAATCCTGGTATACCGTCAGTGAAAAACGTAAGCTTATGGGCTACACACGAATAGGCACTTTCTGTCAGCTGGGGCGTGAGTGTGCCATTCCCAAGAGGGTGCAGGTTGCCTTGATAGTGCTGATATGGAGGGGATGGAGCACTAATACGGACAACTACCAGAGCACATTTTGATTAAATTGATTGCATGTTACCAGTTGCTTCAGTTAAGCGATTTTCCTTGGGACTGCATTTTTGGTGGTCAGCCGGTTGGCAGGCCTTTTAGATGTGGGTTTCTAGCTCAGGCATGTCCAAGTAAGGGTTAAGGTGCCTGAAGGCTGCCCTGGGATACAAGTTCACAGGCATGTGGAGCGGCAGAACTGATAGGGGCTTGTGTTCGACCTCTGGTCACAGGTTCAGATCCTGGTAGGTCCACTTAGCATTTCATCCTTCTGAGGTCAATAAAACGAGTACCATTGAGTTGAGTAACAATAAACATGTGCAAATTCTCCCGCCCTATAGCCTTGTCTGGCAGCCATGCAGGTTGTGGAAGTTGTCATAGAACGAGGTGCTATGGTCCAAAAGATTGGGGAAACCCCTCCCCCCCTCTGAACACTTGAACCAAGAACACTTGGCATTCCCAGTATTCAAAAAAGGGCAGGTATTTATACATATGGTTCCCCCGGTTCACACTGTCCTGTCTGCTCCTTGGTATACTATCAGAAGTTTGGGAGGGCAAGGCGTCACCTAGGGTGGTGACTGGCTGAATTCGATGGACATTCTCCGACAAGCGCTATACACAGATAACTGGGTGAGAGGAAGTAAGGCGGGATTGACAACTCCTACTTCTACCCGCATTGGCACACCTTGTCAGGAGTGGCTTGTCAAAGGTATTGCTCTTCAGCCAGGCAATGTTAACATTGAACCAACACCAAACTAATTGTTTTAGGTCACCCTGGGCGCATATACACTCGCTGGGTAGGGACACCAGGGGGGCAACAACACCGGTTGGCAGTCACCGTTATACTAAATGGGGGGCCAGGTCGATCCACTGTCTCTCCTTTTCAGGGCAGCACTAAAGGGCTGGGCGAGGCGAGTACCCCGGATACTGGGTCCCCCTCGAGTTTCAGACTCGGCAGGACATGCTTGCAGGTGGGCGATGGGAATCCCTCCGCCCGGGGATTGCGAGGTACTTCCTGGTGCATGAGGTCGGGTCTCCGGTTACAAAGTTTCAAGTAGACCACATCATGCAGGCATGCTTGCAATTGTCAGGACAGACAGGGGAGACAAGAGATTCAGCAGCCACTCCTTCAGGATTGGGGCGGCAACCACAGCCTTCCTATCAGGGATGCCGCCAGAGCGAATTAAGCAGGTAGGGCGCTGGGAGTCGCAATGCTACAAGCGATTATAAGGCCTTGAGCGGAAGGATATGGCGAGAGGACTCTTAGGTCCTATGTTGCAACCGAGAGTCAGGTGTTTAAAGGTGTACGGTTTTGGCCCGGATTGCCAAATGATGTTGCAGTGATGTGGTTTTGTTGTGCAATTGTAGACTATTAGAATATAAACGTTACAATAAATATGGTTTTCAAACACAACATCTCTTTATTTACCAGGAACCAAGGTCTGGGTAATTGGCCATTCAAGCATCGTTAGAGTGGCACGGTGGGCTGAGATAAGAAAGTGGCGTCATAGCTTCTCCGCCACAGAGATAACGTGGCTAGGTTACCCGGGTATGCGCTGGAGCGAGCTGATGAGGAAGCTGCAGCAGAGACTTGGGGGAGGGATCGGTCCACCTCATATTCTGGTCATACACTTGGGAGGGAATGACCTGACGACGCTGGGGAGGAGAGTACTGCTCCAAGACATGAGGAACATCATGTGTCAGTTGAGTAATCAGCTGGGGGCATGTGAACTGTGGTGGTCCGAAATTTTACCTCGCCCAGTTTGGCAAGGAGCCCGATCTGGAGACGCCATTGAGATATCACGTAGGAGAGTGAACAGCGCCATGCGTACATTCACGGAACAAAGGGGATTTGGCTTCATCAGGCATGGTTTACTTCATGCCAAGTCTACTGGATGCTGGGAAGTGGATGGGGTTCACCTCTCAAGGGTAGGCATGGACTTATTTTTGCTGGACCTTGGGGAGGCCTTGGAAGCAACAGGATGTAGGTAGGAATAACTGCCTTGGTGGGGGGGCCCTGGTGGTGACGGTGGCCACCCCAGAGCTGTGGAGGAGTTACAGGGCGATCCAGAGTCTGCAAGGTACAGAAGGGTACTATATTGCAGCAGCACAACAAGGGTGCTAAGCCAAGGATACCCAGGGATGTCTTAGCGTGTCCCCTGGAAGAACTACGGCGCCCCGTTAGTCCTACGGGCGGTTGTGGGTCTGAGCAACCGGGGGCTGCCTGGAACGCTCCGCCCACCTGTTGGGGGCGTGAGTAAGGAGTGGACTGGCGGTCCACTGATGGGAGGAGTGGCCTCTCCCAATAATTGGTAACCACTGATTGGCGACGGCCACGGTGCAATTTGGCTCATCAGGCGGGCAGGCGGCATAGGGGCTGGCCTGCCCTGGGATCGCCCGTAAGATTACCCACCATGTTGGCATATTGGTTATGCAAATAAACCTGCAGCAAATTTCTCCACTAAAAAAGGTGTTGTGTGGTTTATTTATGTATGTCACTGTATGAGAACTGAGGAGTGTTGCCGATATTGGCACTATACGACAATGGGCTGTCATATTAGAATGGCATGAAGTGACGCGAGGAGTCTGGCTGTACCTCTATCAATGCAGGGAGCATCACGGACTGCACGAGGGTGGACTTGTCTCCTACCTAATGGAAGTTTGCTTTGTTGATTTATGCAAGAAGCATGAATAAATGATGAGGATGTTTATGAAACTTAACTAATGTAACAGCCTCACTTGAACCAGAACATCAGTGGATGTTTGCTTGTTCAGACTATCATTTCCAGAAGCTGTTAAATTAATGATGAAGACATTTAAATGTTTTAATTAAACCAAGAACAATGCTCATCGCTGGATTTGGGAAAAGGCCGCAGAGCGTGGCATCAAAGACGTAGAAATAATGCAAACATCGGTCCGGTGAGACACGCTCGGTATCAAGTGTCTTCTCCTTGGTGAGCGCGCCCGGTGTTTACGCCGTGAGAGGAAAACTCAGCGTTCTCTGTCGAAGGGGTTTCTGCTGCAAAGGCCTCCAATTCAGAACTGTAACACGACTCTGCAGGGACAGGTTTTATTTATTTCTGTATTTATTTATATGTATATTTTTTTAGCAGTCAACATTTCAAACAGAAACGTAGTACTAGAGAAACCTTAGCACTACGCTGTGCAGCGAGTTACAGTGGTTAACAATAAGTGGTCAGTTGTGGAAAATTGCACAGTTCAATGGAAAAGACAGACCTATGTCAAAGAAAACCTCTTCGACTAGTGAGGCATTCAGGTGAAAAATATACATATTTACTGCGACAGAGATGCACAGTACACATATTTGGCGTGGTAGGCAGCAAGTGAGGCAGTAGTGATTTAAGCCCTTCCAGGTTCAAGAGCTATTTGCCCCAGTTCCGGTGGTAGGGTGTTTCAGCGTAGACGGCTAGGAAGATAAACGGAACAGAACCTAGAACTTGTACAGGGCATATCATATTGGGTAACATCAGAAGATGAAGTGCATTTTAAAAGTATGAGAACTAATCCAGAGTGCAATGGAGGGGGCGGGGAGAGTTATTGAGTTTGAGGGCGGGGCCAGAGAGGTGGCTAAAAAGAAAAAAGTATTCTGCAGATATTTTGCTGGCCTTTCACGTTCAGGTAGATACATATAAATTATAACACACACTACTTAAATGAAAAATAAATGTAAATTAAAGTAATCAGTGGGAAATGCACTCTTACGTTATAAAAGCTCGATTGGTTAATGTGATACCACAGATGTCTGTGTGTAACCAGTTACAGAACAGAATCCTGATTTGCACAGTGGGGAATAGTGACATATATTTATTGTGCTGCGATGTCACGTCCTGCGACCAAAAGCACTGTGCACATGTAAGTCATTAATTTAAAACTGGAGTACACGTAGGGCCCGAGTACGAGTATGGCGCTCCCAAGACCGCTGTACCCGTGGTGGCAGTCCGACCGCTGCCTACTTGGCAGTCAGACCGCCCGATTACGACCATGGCGGTCCGACCACCACATGACCCCGCCACTGCCAGGATCTGGATCTCGTGGCGGCAGTGGGGAAGCGGTGGGGAATGGAGGCGATGCCGATGCCGGCACCGCCCTGCTAACCACAACCTGCATTTCCGACGACCTATTCATGGCGGGGACCCTGCCATGAAAAGGTCGGTGGAAACGTAGGGAACGGGCCCCAAATAGGGCCCTGGGTGTTTTAGTTCCCCCCATGCCTGCACTGTCATGCACACACTGTGTGCCCTGCATGGCATGGTGAATGGCAACAGTGCGTGCACTACAGAGCAGGCACTGCAGTTCGGCGGCATTGCCTTCAGGCTCTCTTTGTGAGCCGATGCATACTGCTACCGCAAGACTGCCATTCTCCCCACCACGGATGCTGAGGCCTGGTGGTCCGACCGCAAAGGTCGTAATAAGGCCCTTAGTATAAGACAGGCTACTGTAAAATGTGCAAAGAGATTTAGAGCCTAATTTATATGTTGGCAAAGAGGGAACTCCGTTGCAACGGGTTTTCCTCCCTGCCAACATAGTGGTCTGTCCACCCGATTAAAATATAGGGGGACTATTGCTTGGCCACAGCAATTATTACTACACAACTGCCATCGCCAAACTTCCCTGATGGCCCAACGAAGTAAGGGACGTTGGAGAATTGGCTATATGTCCATCCGTTTATAGGTTTTCATAAGAAGGACGCACTGCAAAACTCAGCTGATAACATCCTTGCATAACTGCTCAAAAAGACTAAATGTTTGGTCTACATGAAGATTCAAATGATTCAGTCAATTAAAGCCACACTACTGATTCCCAAGTAACTGTTAAATTAGATGATTAATTTGTTGCACATATTTACATTTTTTCCAGATTGCAGGCACCCTGGTGAGAAGGCTTGTTTCTTCTTTCACTATCAACCTCTCCTCTCCCTTGCCTTCCCAGTACAGGAGAGCCCCTATCCTCCCTCTCAGCCAGAGGCACTGTCCTTCCTCCAGGTCTCAGCTTTTGAACCTCCCATAAGAAAATCCAGCCCAATCATGATCGTGGAGCTATTGGATGAGCTAATTATGTCATTAATGCTTAGATGTCAACCAGCTGTACCTCTGTCTCATCAACGATGCCATCAAGAGAATGACGGGCTGTCTAACAGTTTTGGAATGGTGAATATAATCTTTCTCATGCTTGACTCACTAGACTTATTCCTTGGCATCATCAAACTTCCAAACCTCTTATATCAAAGACTGGATAAAAAATTCTCAGAATCAACTTCACTTTTACTTCTGAAAACAAATCTCTCTAAGGTGCACTGGACATCTCCGAAAGATCAAGTGAGATGTTCTGCAAAAACATAAACCAGACACCTCCTACTCGTACTTTTCCCAAACTAAATTCAGACAAGCGGTAGGGATTGTGGAGGAGTCCCATGGTGTGCAAATAGTGGCGCTTCTGTGAGATCTTGAGGTTGGCCCAATTTCACACATGTGGAGCAATGTAGCATCCTCAATACTCTGTAGAGCTAAAGAACCTAAGGAGAGGTGTCAGGAACTGCATATTTCTTTGACATTCCTGTAAAAATCAAGGTTTTGATGACAACAGGCGCCATTCCCAGCCAGGAAGAAAATACAAAATGGCATGCATGGACTTTGAGGCCTCGGTTGCCTGGGATCAAAATGTGAGACAGTTGGGCGTATCTATGCAGGGCTGACAGGAGGTACTACTCAGAGTGGAGTAGAGTGTCGTAGAGTGGAATGGCCTAGAGTTTTGTGGAGTGGTGTAGAGCAGGGTGAAGTGGCATAGAGGGTGTTGCTTTGAGTGGAGTAGAGTGTTGTAGAGTAGAGTGGTGTAGACCGGAGTAGATTGTCATAGAGTGGAGTAGTATAGGAGAGTGGAATGGTATAGAGTGGAGTGGAGTGTTGTAGAGTTGAGTGGCGTAGAGCAGAGTGGAGTGGCATAGCGTATCATAGAGTGAAGTAGCACAGAGTAGAGTAGCTGAGTGAAGTGGTAGTGTGTCGTAAAATAGATTGGAGTAAAGTGGCATGGAGTGGCATAGAGGGAGTTGCGTAGAGCGTCGTAGAGTGGAGTAGTGTTGCAGAGTGGATTAGAGTGTTGTAGAATGGACAGGCATAGAGTGGAGTAGAGTCTAATGGAATAGAGCGGAGTATCGAAGAGTGTAATGTCGTAGCGTGGAGTGTCTTAGAGTGGAGTAGAGTGGCCTAGAGTGAAGTGGCATAAAGTACAGAGTGTAGAGTGAAGTGGCGTAGAGAAGAGTAGTGCAGAGTAGATTGCAGTGGTGTAGAGTGCCGTCACCGCAAGGGCGTAACGAAAACCCCAGCAGCCCTCACAGTGCGGTAGGGCCCCAGTCTTCTCTACATGAAGAGGGCCCCCTCACCATGTCTGTGCAGCGTGTCTCTCTAAAGCAGCTGCAGTGTGCAGCATACTCTGAGTCAAGACAGTGCAGATCCAGGACTAAAAAGAAACAAAATATGTTATTTGTTTCTCTTCAGTACAGCCTGCCAGGCACCTAAAATGAGTGACTGGGGGCTTTGGGTCTCCCTGAAGGAGAGCATCCTCGACAGAGCACTGCTCCTCTTAGAGGGGAAGAGGCAGCACAGAAATGCCTGGAGCATTGGTAGTGTTGCCACCTTTCCCAGAGAAAAATGCCAGCTCTCTCTCTTCATGTTTTAAGATTCTGCAAAGGCCTACGCATTATTCTTAAGTAGAACTTTATATGAAATAATCTGTATTAATTTTAAATTGCCTTTCTGTCTTTGTTTACTTAAGCTATCAGTCAGGGGCCATTAGGGCAGCTGAAAAAACATTTGAAAGTGTTTTCTTCTTACGTTAACTGTTAAAGTTATCTATTGATAAGGAAAAAAATACCAGCCAGGACATTAAATGATAGTCATTGCAAGTGATTTCCCAATGTTTCTATTGAAGGATCTGGATAGAACCCCAAAGTTCCTGATCGATGAATACAGGAATTTGGGTAATGGAAGGGACGAACGTGAGCTAGACAGCCTAAAACAAATGAGAGCCAGTAAATAGAAAGTAAGCAAATGTGAGCTACAAACCACAAAGCCAATGGTAAACGATGGGAGAATTCGTCCCAGGGAAGCTTTCCGAATGTCCCCAAGATGTTGCTAGCAAACCAGACAGCTGCACTGTCTGGTAGGCTTCGACCAAAAAGTAATGAAGCATGGCATATGGAGGTATAGGAGAGCAATGGATGAGTAGGGCATTTGAGGGTGTGTGACAAAACAGACGACCTACCTATCATCTCTCCCGGACCCAGAATGTGATCTCCGGCAACTTAGGGAGAAAAATAAAGAAGTAAAGAGAGAGGAAGGACAGCAAGAAAGAAAGAAAGAAAGGGCAGAAATAATAAAAAAAGACTCCTGTTTCTTTCCCTTCAGGATTTAAACCCAGAAGAGGGAAAAACAGAGGAGGACTTCAAGGAAATGAAGGCCAGGAGGAAAGAGGAGAGAGAGGAGCTTATAGGAACCCAAACGCTGGATAGGACCCAACACGGCCGTGGAAGTGGGAGAACTGGGAGACGATCTCAGGACCCACAGACGAAGATAGTGAGGCTCTGCTAATGGCCGCAGCACCTCTAGCTCTCTTCAAGGACCAGAGGGGCACATGGCTCCCACCACACTCCTAGAGTCACGTGGCACAGCCAGGTGGGGGAGTGTTTCATCTAGTGGAGACGTAGGGCAGGGGAAGGGAAGCGGGTAGGCTACGACACAGTCACCCAAGGTCCCTAAACCCAAATCCTTGGGTGAGAAACTAAATATAAAGTCAGTGTTTACCTTGTGTATATTTTTATTTTTTATGTTGTCGGCTGTCAGGTTGTTGAGCACATATACTACCTAGAAAGACATACTGATTACCTAAAGGTTACTAAACACTAAAGAAAATTACCACTTCCTTTAAAAAAGAAGGGATACTAAGAAGACATTGTCCTCTGTTGTTAAAGGGCCTAACAAACTATGTTTTTGTTATATAAAAGTAATAACAAAAAGTCCTAAAAGGTGAAGTTAACCAGGATAGGAACAAATCCAGGGTGTGGACGATTGTTGATTAAAATGATAAACAGAATAGGAAAATATTAGAAGATGGAAGTTACAGAATCACTTACCTGTGCATATTTTCTTTCCCGAGGGGGTCCAGTCCAGAGTGGTGCAAACTTGTGAAGAGGCAAAGTTTAGCAAATAACCTGAATATAGGCATGAAGTCTACTAATGCAAACACTCAATCCCTGAATTTAGGGGGTTTCAAGTTTTTGATTTGACCTAACCATACAATTTCTTTTTAAGGAGGAAATAGAGGGCCTACAATAAAAGAAGTACAAATGACTACATTGAGTCCTCCATTATTTTGAGAAATCTAAAAGCCCCTGACTTCAAAATCTTGGCATTCAATAACAGGGTGGTGGTAAGTGAACAGGAGCTAGAGGGCAAGCAATACCCTCTCATGGAGTTCTGAAAAAGGAACTAAAAACCCTGTTCCATCTATTTAGCAGTGAAAGGCTACAGTCTTCCAAATATAATTGACCTAAAACAATATTTGGTTTGATAGCCACAAAAATAGAAAGGAAATCCATCCAATCATGAGCAAGTGCCTAATTCAAAACCAACTCTGTATATTATAGACAATGGATCGTCGACAATAGTCAGCGTCAGCTGTCTGTAGGGAAGGCATTGAAAAAAATGCTTATCACACTTATCTTCAATATTGTTCCAAAGTCTATTTTATAAATCTTTTGTTTTCCACCTAGTCTTTGTGATTCCACATTGTACCGTAGTTGCCGGAATTTATTTTTTGCTGAATGGGTTATTTGAATAATTTATCAGATCGGATGCTTTATGCAAACATGCTCTGCTGGGGAAAACAAGCAGCATGCTCGAAATGTTTTCCCCACAACAAAAGGTATTTTTAAGGGGGTTACAAGTTTAAGTAGCTAGAGATTAGGCAAATTCACTTCAGTCAAATCATCTGAGTGGTGCACTACAGTACGTAGGGCATATAGACCTTTGTTCTAATTCTAAAGGTGTAAACATTTCAGCTGTGTAAAGATCTGCAGCATATGAGCCTCTACTAGTTACACCACCCCGGCAAACTTCTTTGAATTAAAAAACCAACTGTAGGGGCGTGGCCGGGCAAGATGGCCGGACGGACGTAGCTCGTCTCGGCTCCCGGTCCGCACTTTAGTCCTGAGCTGTAATCGGCGCTTATTCAGAGGGAAGGGCGCCACAGGCATCGCAGTTGGACTTCGGAACATGGGGAGCATGTAATGCAGCCATGACTGGCTTCCCATTCTGCCCGGTGACCTGACACGGAGCCCCGACAGAGAAGGCCCGGATCGCGACAAAATGGCGCCCGCCACCTGGTGAGAAGCACGGCATCTCGGCGCTCTGTCCATCGAGTGCCGAGCGGATGCGGTGACCGGCGCTGGCGCTACTAAAGGAGACGGGAGCCTGCGGTGCATTGGGGCGCTCTGGAGGAGTCATACTGCCGCTGGCGGAGCCGCTATGGGAGGCTCCGACCGACTGAGCTGAGATGTGGCGCCCGCAAGGTATGTGGACGATGTGAGGGGCGACCGGGGCACTCCCAGATCCCTGCCGGCAGGGATAGAGACAGAGGCATCCCCTATCTGCTGCCTGGGGGCTGATGATTTCGCTCGCTGCTTGAGCCCCACGCCATGCCTGACCCTAAGATGGCGGTCGCGCACTGACAGCGCTCTGCGAGGGAGGCCTTTTCTCTGCGTTTGCGTCCATACTGCGGCGACATCAGGACACCCTGCCGAGTGAGGTCTGCTCCCGGGCCTCCTCTCGAAGGATTGTAGGAGCCCCCAGATACTGGGCCCCGTGATCATCTCGACTGCGGTGCCCCCTGAGTGGTGACGGAGTGTCCTTGAGCATCGGGGGCATTGAGAAATGTAGCGGTGAGGGGGCTTGCCGCCAGGTGTCCTCCGGGTGCCGGAGGGTCTTCCACACGAACACTGGTCGCAGTACCCCATCGAGGGTCTTGCCGCCCATCGCTTGCTGGTTCACCACTCTTTTTGGTCAGCCTCTGCTGGCTGCTGAGACTATACCCCATACACAAAAGGGACTGGCACGGAATGGGATATCTCTCAAGTGCTCAACTTATAAGCCATGGCCGGGCTGGTGGCGGCGCCATCCATCCACTACTGAACAGGACCTAAACGGACACCCAGCATTAACACCTAGCCCCCCGGCGCGGGGACCTCCGCGTCACCTACCGCCGCACTTCCTCAGTTCGACCACCACAGCACGGGGGTCCACCTGGACCGGCCTCTATGCCGCCAAAGAAGCCAACGAGTAAGGCAACAACCAGGGTCTCTGACTTCTTTGCGCCAACGGACACACGCCTTCCAACTGGAAGGGCCGGGGGTACAGGCGACATGGCCCTCACTAAGGACGATCTCCTGGCTACGCTACGGGAATTTAAGACGGAGCTTAGGAACGAACTGGGTCAGGACCTCCGAGCTTCGATCGACCAATTGAAATCCGATCTCACCGGACGACTCACCTCTCTTCAACAAGATGTAGACTCGGTGGGCACGAGAGTGCTGGACCTAGAGGCGCAATCTCAGGATATCAAAACACACGCTACCACCATGCGGGAAGCCATCTGTATCCTTGAGGACCAGCTACACCAGACGCAACTAAAGGCCGAGGATCTCGAGAATAGGGCTCGAAGGGAGAACATACGAATCCGAGACCTGGAGGAAGGGGCAGAGGGATCGGACCTGGAGGCCTTCCTGGAGGGGCTGTTCGCGGACGTCCTCGGCCCCCAGACCCTCAAGATCAAATTGGAAAGAGCGCACCGCGTCGGAGGTCAGCCGACGGGTGAACGGAAGCGGCCACGAGACGTGTTGGCTAAATTCCACTCCTACAAAGTTAAGGAAGCAGTCCTGATAGCTGCCAGGAAGAAGGGAACTGTCTCCTTTCAAGATCATTCCTGCTCCGTTTACCAAGACCTGGCGCCGGCCACCCTGGCTAGGAGGCAATTATTTAGGCCCATTACGTCGAAACTACGTGACGATCACATCCGATACAGATGGACGTATCCATTCGGATTAGCCTTCGAATACAACAACAAACAGAGACACATCTCGGAACTGCGGGAGGGATTAGATCTCCTAGGTCTTCCCTCTGACGACCGTGACTCCGCTAGTGGCAAGACGCCAGACCCGCCAAGGAGTGGCCCTTCAAGATATCAATGGTCGGCTGGCTCCAGGAGGAGCCGTAAATGAGGACTGACGAACTTAACCCACTCTATTGTTAACTGTCACAGTGGCGATGCTGCAACCGACCGTTGATCGTACCAGGCCACGCTGGTGTCAGGTTCACTTCGTGCTTACAGGGGTCAGCACTCCCGCCGCACTGTTATTGCTGAGCACACGGGTCTATCCTTTATGTTGTGCTAACTATTTGGCTACCGGCAGTTATCTCTGGCGGACACTCTCTGCAAACAAGGTCGCCTAACGCTTCTCACTCAAGGAGGCCTCGCCTCAGAACTCGACAAGTCTCATGGATCTGATTTAATGACGAGTTCAGGCTCGAATGGCTCCTAATTGACGCTGGGGCTGAGCTGCTTTGGGCTCGTCTTGCCAGGCTATACAGACTGCGCCAAAAGTCAGATGCCGTACGAATGATTCAGGACGGGTGCGGACGGGGACCTCGGTCCTTCTGTCCCCCCAACATACACACCGGAGACACTTGATCTCTGGACGGGACACGATCACCGGTGTCCTCAACTGTTGTTGGTAATGTTGGGTTTTCTTTTATTTTTGGGGGTGGGCGGGGGAGGGATTTGGCGATGGTGGCGGCTTTTTAAATGTGAGGTGCAGGTATATGCTCTAACCAGAATCCTTGTCTCGCAACCACTTTGTAGGAGAAAAACGCCATACCTGACTGGAATGGCCGACTCCCTAGGTATGCTCCGCAGGTCTAGAGAGAGGGGAGGGGAACACACAACGGTTAAATGGTACTCTCCATAGGCTCATGGAATGTGAAGGGTCTTAATTCCCCCAAAAACGGCAGAAGATATGGAAATATCTTACAGATCATCACTTTGATATAGTAGCCCTCCAGGAGACCCACCTCTCCAGGGCAGAGGACTCCAGACTTCGCCATCGACATTATCCACTGATTTATCGATCCTCCGCACTTACAAAACATCGAGGGGTTGCCCTTCTCTTTCACGGCTCCACGAAATTCCAGCCTAGGGATGTCTCGACGGATAAGGACGGTAGACTAGTTATGGTCAAGGGCACTCTACAGGGGGTATTATGCACTTTTATCGCAACATACGCCCCCAACACAGGGCAGTCACACTTTTTGAACACGACCCTGGGGAAAATACGAGACTTTGCAGAAGGGAAGACGATCATTTTGGGCGATTTTAATTTGACCTGGCAGGCAGATATAGATAGCACCCACCCACGTAGAACAGACCCTAACTCTTTCTCTGCAGACGCTAAACAACAGCTTCAGGACATGGGGTTTCTAGACGCCTGGCGCACCCTTTACCCTCTGACACGCGATTATACTTTCTACTCCCATGTACATCGCACCTACTCCAGACTCGATTATATTCTCATCAGCCAGAATCTGATGGGGGCCTTACGGGCGGCCAAGATCTTTCCCCTCTCCATATCGGATCACTGCATGATCTCGATCTGTCTGTCCTGGAAGCATATTGCACCCACTACCCCCAAATGGTACTTCCCGGCTTTTCTCACCAGGGACAGAGCATCTTGCACTGCACTTCGCCAAACTATCTCTGACTTCTTTATCTTAAATGCACCTGAAGATACTACTGTCTTTAATAACTGGGATGCCTTTAAGGCGGTTTTTAGGGGGAACTGCATTGCTTACAACTCCACCCTGAACAAACAACGTGCCAAAGAACGGGTAGATTTGGAATTTGAATTGGAGAAAGCTGAAAGGCAGCACAAAGCCAACTCCTCTAGGGATTCCCTACGCACTCTCACCGCACTTCGAGGGAAACTTAGAGCTATCTATGATAACAGAGCAGAGTTTACCCTCCTAAAATTACGTCAAACATCCTATTCCCAGGGTAACAAGATAGGCAAACACTTGGCCAGACAATTAAAGGAGAAACGTGAGCGGGAATACATAGGGGGAATTATCAACGAGAAGGGGCAGCTGACTCACACAGATTCTGAGAAAGCCGCTGCCTTTGGGACCTTCTATCGGACGTTGTATATGGGGGACTCAGGGGACACTGACCTACAAGACAGCTACCTACAACCGCTACAACTCCCCCGTGTCTCCCCTGAACAGAATGCCGTGTTAACAGAGCCCATCACTTCAGAAGAGGTGAGCTACGCCATAACATCCCTTAAACTTCATAAAGCCCCTGGGCCCGATGGTTATACGGCATACTTCTACAAGACGTTTGCCCCGGACATGATACCCCATCTCACGCGCCTCTTTAATAAAATGGCCACGGAAGGCATAGCCCCCCTTCGATGAGCGAGGCAATAGTCTCGGTCATCCCCAAGCCTGGGAAGAATCCGCACCTATGCTCCTCATATCGCCCCATCGCCCTCTTAAACCTCGACGCGAAGATCTACTCGGCCATCATAGCTGCTCGGTTGAATGACCTCATGCCGGACCTAATCCACCCTGATCAATCCGGATTTATTAAAGGCCGCCAGACCCATGACAACACCAGACGCATAGTGCATTTGATAGAGAAGGTTACCAAACGAAAGATTCCAGCGGTGCTTGTAGGTTTGGATGCCGAGAAGGCTTTTGACAGGGTGGATTGGTCCTTTCTTTTTAAAACACTTACACACTTTGGCTTTGCGGACGGCTTTCTTACCATGCTGCGAGCTAACTATGCACAGCCGAGCTCTAGAGTGCAGGTGAATGGGATAGTTTCCGTCTCCTTCTCCCACACCAGGGGAACGCGTCAGGGTTGCCCGCTCTCCCCTTTATTATTTGCTCTCAGTATTGAACCGTTAGCGATGGCCATACGGCAGACACCGGATATCAAGGGTATCCCCTTTAGTGGTGAGAGCCATAAAATCTCGCTTTTTGCGGACGATATACTTCTATCCCTTACTGAGCCAGCCAGCTCTCTCCCTACACTTCAGAATGAGCTGGAGAGATTCGAGGCAGTCGCGGGATTTAAAGTCAATCTAGACAAATCGTACATCCTTAATCTGACTCTCCCAGTGAACGAGGTAGAGGGACTGCGCCAGCATACCCTGCTCCAATGGACGTCGCGCTCTCTCCAGTATCTGGGGATTCACTTGACGCCTAGAGTGGAGGAGCTGTATAAAGCTAACTTTCCACCCGCCCTTAGCAAGCTCCAAGCGGACCTCACCAGATGGAAGCCTCTTTTTATCTCCTGGCTCGGCCGAGTTCACGCGGTCAAAATGACCATTCTTCCTAAACTCCTATACCTATTCCAGGCTTTGCCCATAGAACTTGATAAGGAATTCCTCCCTAAACTTAAATCTCAGATCATACGCTTTATCTGGCAGGGGGCCGGGCGCGTTTTTCTTACTCGATACTTCGGCGATTACGCACAGCCGGAGGGGTTGGGCTACCCGATTTTGGCCTCTATTATAAAGCTGCACAACTACGAGTGGTGACAGAGTGGGCTAAACGCGAGTCAGAGAAGCACTGGCTCCATATGGACCGCTCCATCGCGGGTCGGTCTATCTGGGACCTTATCTGGCGTCCCAAGGGGGACAGACCAAAGAATGCATACTTGAGCACTCCCACACGCACCACGCTGAAAGTATGGGATACCATCTCCACGAATGACCAATGGACCACTTTCCCTTCGCCCTATACTACACTACATTTTAATCCAGATTTCCCACCAGCTATTCGGGAGGGACCTTTCGATGCCTGGAAGGAGGGGGATGCTTAGCACTGACGCACCTCTTCCATAACTCTGACATCCTCACCTTTGAGAACTGCAGACGGGAATATGGGCTGGATCCGACTGAACACTTTCACTACCTTCAACTCAAACACTGGGCCACCTCACCTCAGATTCGGGACGCAGCCACCCGACCTCTCACAAAATTTGAAACATATATACAGAACGCCACCTCCATGAAAGGGGTAATTTCCTTCCTCTACAAATATTTGCTTACTACTATGCACACCCCACGGCCTAGATATATACACATGTGGGAGGGGCTCATCCAACGCGACATTTCTGTCCAAGAATGGGAGGGATTATGGTCGGACATTACAAGATTTAATCATTCCGTGGAGCTACGGGAGGCTCATCTTAAAATTATGATGGACTGGTACTTATACCCCTCGAAACTTAGGCGAATCTTCCCCGACACGTCGGATCTCTGCTGGCGGGGATGCGGGCTGGTGGGAGACTTTCGCCACATTTGGTGGGACTGCCCTACAATACGTCCCTTTTGGGAAGAAATTCTTGCTCATGTTAAGGATATGCTGGGTTACCCCATCCCGACTACGATGGCAGAGACACTGCTGGGTCTTCGCAGCCCTTCTCTGGAACATCAAACTAAATCAGATAAGGCCATTATGTGGACATGTATTGGAGCGGCTAAAATAGCGATAGCGGCTGCCTGGAAGAAGAAGGAGGCCCCCGCTATTTCACTTTGGCACTCTCGGCTCTGGAGGCTATTATGCCTCGAGAGACTATCTGACATCTTTCGGGATGAATACAAAAATTTTGAATACAAATGGGGCCCTCTAGTCACCTTCCTCACCCGGGGATTACCGCAAGCCGTCTGTCCTCCCTCCATTCGAAACATGCATCTCTTTCAATTCTAACAACATATCAGATTGGATCCTGAGTTATCCTGACACTGGGTTGCCGCCACCATCTTATGTGGGTGGGTTTGAGGGTGGGTTTTTCTTTTTTTCTCATTTTGGTTTTGAGGTTTTACTTGAGTTGTTCAGGGGTCTTACCCTTTAGTCTCGGGGAACCTTCCCAGTTGGGAGGCGCCGAGATGTAAAACTCGTCGCAAAAGAAAGACGAGTCGAGTGTAGTGTTCTTTCAATAGATTACCTCCGAGCTTGCAAGATGCTGCAAACTGTACTTTTCTTTTAGGTAGTAGAATGAGGAAAAGCTTGGACTGTTCGATTTGTGACACACTGCAACCCGGGCCTTAATAGGCACTACTATGCTTTGTACTCTAAATTTTTATTTCCTTTGTTCTCCTGCTTTTATGCGACAAAGTATTGTTATTTACGACGTCAATAAAAATATGTTTGACAAAAAAAAAAACAACTGTATCATCAAGTACAAAGCACTTCAATGGAGAGTACCTTTGCTCCAAGTGTAGCCTGTCTCTATAAAGCTGATTTTGAGAGGCAACACCTTTGTACAAACTTCAACCCATACAATGGCAACATTGTACTCTGGCGTCGATTTATTGACAACATTCTCATCTTTTGGCATGGCGGCACAGACGCATTTGGCAATTTATGAATGTGGGTGAATACTCTGAATCCTTACCTGAGAGTCACAAACACAATCACCGAGAAAGCATTACCATTCCTTGATCTTCTGATTACACGAGAAGGAGGGAGGATATTCACGACACATTTAAAAAAAAACACTGATCAGAATAGGCTACTTTTATACAAAAGTCACCACCCAGAAGCTTTGCTTAACAATTTACCATTGGGCCAATTCCTCTGCCTCCATCGCAATTGTGGAGCAGTACAGGAATTTGACAAACACGCCACAAAATTGAAGTCCATCTTGGTCACTCGACACTATCTCAAGAAAATAGTTTCCCAGGCGTGTAAAAGGGCTAAAAATAACCACAGTGAAGCTTTACTAGCTCCCACTGAGAGAATCTACGAGGTGATGATCACATGTGTAATGACTTTCGCACCGACATCTAATAAAATCCAGGCGGACTCTCTTAGTATTTAATGCCCATGCTTTGCATTTAAAAGGACTCAGAATTTGAAAGATCTTTTGGTTCACACGAGACCCAGAGTGACACTCTAGGTACAACAACCCACTCTCTGGGGCCTTCCGCCAGTAATGGGACACTATCTGTGTGGATCATGCGCTGTGTGCCCATTCAGAAAAACCATTAAAAAGATTAACCTGGACTCAACACACACATGGACACAGAAAGGACACACAAATTGCAATACTAAGAATTGTGTCTACCTAATCACCTATCCTTGTACCCTACAATATGTAGGGAAGACTACGAGACCCATAAAAACAAGGAAAATGGAACATCCAAGTAATGTGCGATGCAAGTGCAGTATGATGAATATGTCAGCACATTATGTGATGTCCAACCATACACCTGATGATATCCATTGGACTATTCTTGAAGCTAATGAACGAGCATTGCTTAACATGGAACAATGATGGGTCTTCCTTCTAAAAACCCACATTGATGGGCTTCATGATGAGATCCAGTGGCACGCCTGGTCAGGGAATAACAGATTACACACTGCCCTCCCCCAGAAACCCCCCCTTCCAAAAGAGCTTCCAAGGTCCTTGACTGACAAGACACAAGAGAACTATGACTTAGAACAGTACAAGACCCATGACGATAAGCATATCTAGCACATTTACTCCCATGCGTGTCCTCAAATTAAGCAAAGGAAGAGGGCATGATACAGGGGCCAAGGGACTAGTAATACAGATAGTCACTCTAATCTCTCCACTGAGTCGGACATACTATCTAACCTACCTCGTGATATTGAAAACCAATGGAGAAGCAAAACCCCTGAGTGAACACTCCATAGTTAGGGGCCAGATCCCACCAAAACATGTAGGTTGTTAGTTACAAGATGACGTTAGACACACTGTTAAGATGGCCACTGGAGTTAACTTCAATTTCGGCCACTCACAAAGCCACCTTATTTTACGGAGCCACACATCCAATCCTAGTTTATCTACTATTAAGATCAGATAATGATGTGAATAAGACTTAAAAATTATTGTGGGGGATACATATAAACACTCAGTTGGCTATTCACATACAGCACACAAAACATTCATGACAATACGTGAGACCCCAACCCCATATTCCCACTGGGACAGGGACAGTGATAGATAAACTACAGGAGATTTACTACAAGTCAGTGAGCTTAAGAAACTTTTTTGGCCACTTTTTATCCGCCTTTAACCGACTACTTCATCAACAGTAGACTGACACCAGAGCATTCAAAGGTGGCTGCCGCATTTTGTAGACGCCTCACGCATCTCATGCGGAACAAGCCAAACTCAGACACACCTGATGACCAAAAGCTAACAGACAAAAACCCCCACTCCCCGCCTGGAACTTCACCTACAGAAAGGCAGAGCGGGTAGTTCCTGAACGCTAATCTGTGTAGGACAAAGTGAGTATCAATGCTAAAAACAATATAGCCTGCTCCTTACTGGCATTCCTCTTAACTTATCTGCGATACCGTTCTGTGATTTCTTTCATTGATTT
The DNA here is from genome assembly GCA_963921515.1 of Calotriton arnoldi. Lineage (NCBI taxonomy): Eukaryota > Metazoa > Chordata > Amphibia > Caudata > Salamandridae > Calotriton > Calotriton arnoldi. The sequence continues at coordinate 117,651 of CAWUFW010009774.1, read as the reverse complement.
CTTTTATGCAGATACCACAGCTAGGACACAGTCTTCTGCCTCGATCTAAGGGCCAATGACAATACACCAGATGGATAAGATCTCTACCATACTTTAAGTGGGGCCATAAAACCCACAAGGCTGAGGAAAATGTGTATGTTTATATGTTTATGTTAGTCCTACTTTCAACGGGGCATGTTTTTAAATGTTGCACAACTGGCCTGATTCACTGTGTGTTTTTATTTAATTCATGAGGTAGCTACTACAGAGCACTCACTGCACATATCATTCAATTTAATGGTACGTGAAAAGTAACACTATTTACATGGAGTATGAACCTATATGCCTGAAGGAAATCTCCTACATATATGGATTTTAAACTTCTTCTCCCCTTTTTTCGTCTTTACATAGGTTGGATTTAAAGATTCAGATTCAGCATACACGTAGGTATAGTGAATCCATAACTAGTTTTCCTCATCCTTAGAAGCATATCCCACTGGAGTGTAGGGTAAAGGTTTTTATAATCTGGTCCTGAAAAAACGCCATCGGATCCTTTTGGGACCAGAAAGGCATGAAACATGTTTAAAGAAACCCCACTGTCAAACACTGTGGGACTATCACGATTCATAAGTTTCCTTATGATAGTACTCACATCACTGTTTTTATCCCTACCAAGGATGCTACCAGAATAAAGAGTATATAGTACACATTAGGTAGTTTTAACCCACTATCCTACTTTCACATTCCTGCACTCATCAAAACAGCAAAAAGTGAAGATCTCTGACAAAGAGCCCTCTAACAAAGCTTGTGGGGCATTGCAGCGCCGGCCTCACGAGGAGCAAAAGTCCAGTGATGAAGCCTGACACCCATTTGGGTGTGGGAGGGCTTTATCTTCCAAATAGGAAGACTCCCCGGAATCAACAGGTTTTCCAACCCTCCTTTCCCTGACATATCCCACTTCGGGAACAACCTCCCTACATGTGTATGAACCTCTACAGTGATACACTTATAGGTCTTTATTCACAAACTCCCTTTTGTAATATTTAAAGTAGCATTACAGTAGTGCTACTCACGTACTACAAAATATAATTCACAAACCTACAGTCTATGACTCCACATCTCCTATTTCTTCTATACGGAAAAGTTCACCACAGAGGTGGCATATATTTTAGTACTGTCAGAGCGGCTGGAGGAATTACTCAAAAATTAGTATAGGGAGAATTATGAAGGGGTGATGAAGGGACATGCTAGTAGAAAATAGACTCCACAAAAGATTAAAACACTTGAAATTCACAATATACAATTCTAAAGCTTCTGAAGCCATAAATTAGGCCAAGGGTAAGCCCAGATGTGGGTCCCTTGCTCGCTGTGATAAGGCCCAGTAAAGCTAAAACTGGTAATGGGTTGCTTGAGTTCCTTTCTGGAATGGGCCTTGGCCAGCTGCTTGGGATGGACTGTTCTCATGAGAAGCAGGGTCAGCACGGATTTGCATAATGTGAACCTCTATCTAAAGTGGCACAGTTGTAAAAAACGATGGGTTGCACTGTTACCCCGAGTGATTGCCAGTGGTTAGACTATTTGTAAGCATTTCCCTTTATGTGTTTGTGTTAAGCTTCACATATGGCTAACTGATTGTACTGTAACACATCCCATTAGAAAACATTGGAGGCCAGGAATTAAAATAATACCCCATAGGAATATTTGTAATTGTTTTTAAAACATGCACTACTAAACTTTATTTTAAACTTTTACATTTTTATTTAGTTTTTAAATTACTTAACTATATAACTGTCAACCATGTTTACTAAGGGCCTGATTACGAGTTTGGCGGTGCGGGAGTGGGGCAGCACGCCACCGCCTGTTCCCACACCGCCAATCTCAACTGCTGTCTGCCCGCCAGATTACGAGTTTCCTCGTTATCTGGCGGGCAGTCCTTTGGCGTTTCCACAGCGGTGCCTTTGAAAAAGGCACTGCAATGGGAACGCCAAAGAAAGTTCCTGCACGGCATGGAATATTAAGTCAATGCTGTGCAGTAACTAGGCGTGCATGCTGACAGGAGGGCACACCAAGTGCCCCCTGCATGCATCCCCATGGCCTGAGACACCAGGGGGCCCTGTAGTGCCCCCTTAGTTGCCTCACCACCAGCAGTTTCATGCGTGAACACCGCCATGAGACAGCTGGCAGTGATGACATTCGTAAAATGCTTGGTGGGGACCGCTGTGCCACCTCCAGGGTCGCAGATCCGTGGTGTTTGCCGCGATGCCATGGAGGTCCGACTGCCATAGTTGTAATACGGCAGCCGGACCACTGGTGGGCGGTCCCCGACCGCCACCACACCTCCACTATGGGTTCGGCGGTCTAATGGACTGCTGAACTCGTAATCAGGCCCTAAATATTAAATAAAAATAATTATGCTAGTGATGGTGAGCAACTGTTGAGGTTTAAAATGAATATATATTAAATTAATGTATTTAAACTATTTTATTATTTAAGTCACATTTCATGTGATGAGTTAATATGCTTAATAATTAATAATGAATATTGTTTACTATTTTCCTTAGTTATATAATTTTTTTTTAGTTAATTTGGTCTTAAAAAATAAATGTTTTAAAATTTCCAAATAATTTCCCAAAGGAAGAACACTCTACTGGCAGAAATCACCCCTAGCACATGAAACGTTACTAGTAGTAACTTTACACTCATAAATTCTATTGTAGGAGGCTCTACCTCATCATTTGAAGGGATAGAGACATATATGTCTACACTTAAGTGTAAATCCCCACTTTGAGATGGTGCAAGAGCTAATTTTATTTGCAAACAAAAATTATTTTATTAAAAACGTGCAAAAACGTGAAAAAGTCTACGATTAAATAACACATATATTAAATGCAAATTTTGTGGTAGCCAATCATACTTAATGATATAAGCCTGCAAGTGAAGTAAATAAGTGCTGACTTAAGTTAGCTTAATTGTTGATGTCATATTAACTGAAAATATTGCATTATCTCTGAAAGGCCTGTTTTCATATTTAACTGTTGTCGGCATGAGATGTTTTTCTTTCCTTTGCTGCAGATGTTGTAACTTTGCAGAAGCCTTCTGTCAGCTAGTGAATAGACACTATTCGCCGGTCGAGTTTGGCGTATGGGAGCGGGGCGGTGGCGTGCCGGCCTACTCCCACACCACCAAACTCCTAATCAGGCCCTAATTCTTATTGAATAAACATTTATTAAAATTAAGATTTTGAAAAATAAAACCCTTAACTCATACAAAACTTTCTTTATTGACTGTACTAAAAGCCATTAATGATTTATCATGTTATTGGATTAATGTAGATGTTTGCTCATTTTTATTTCTCCTTGTCCATGAACAAAGGTCCATACGACCAGTGGCGGGAGTTATTTAATGATTACATCCAAAGTTTGAGGAATAGAAAGCCCGCTAAATCAGTGTTGAATAGCAAAAATAGCAATAAATTTAAAAACTGAGAGTTATACCTAGTGTAGGAGTAAAAAAACACTTTGGTAAACATACAGATGGATAGTTAAATTTGTGAATCAGGCTAATTATGTGAAGCATTATGTTATACATAAATATCTTGTCCCACATTTTATGTCCGTAGTTACACCTCAATAGTATCACATCCAAAGCAGGTATGTTTTAATAGCGGAATTGTCTCCAGGGCTTGCTTTTTGAGCTGTGAGTGCCTGCAGATTCCATAGCATTGCAGTCTCAAGGGCAGGGAGCTGTTTGTTTTCTGTGGACCTTGGTGAACATGACAGGAAACTGGGCAGGTGGGGTTCATGGGCTTCCCTGAAAGTATAGTTTTAGTGTGATGGTGACGACCACAGGATGTGAGGGTTTGTTTATCACTCATGCTCGAGAAGGAGCCCTGATGAATGAAATTGCAAGTATGGTGGGGAAGGGACTGCATGAAAGTCCATGACTTGGGTGCTTAAGGATGAGTGGCATTATACTCATGTCAAACTGGAGGTAAGTAATTGTCCCAAGGCGGAGACTGAACCATTATGACATCCTTCCCGTTGGTATCTGAACGTTTTTTATGATTCAGCTGTAAAGAACTGTTTAAATATGGCCACTGGTGTGGTGGCAGGGGGAAACGACCTTTGCCACGACTCCGGAATAATGAGTTACGGAGTCACGCAAGCCGAACAACGACTTGCCCGAACAATGACTGAGCCTTAACCACGCATGTGTGTGGTTAAGGCTGATTTAGTCTAGGGTTTGGGCAGGGCGGAGTTCGGAGGAGCGTCACACAGGAACAGGTAAGAGGGGTTCGTGATTAGTATTTAGGGGGTGTGGGGTTTGAGGTTAGTTTTCAGGGGGTGGGGGGTTGGGGTTAGTTTTTAGGGGGTATGTGGTGTTTGGGATTAGTTTTCAGGGGGTGGGATGGGTTGGGGTAAGTTTACAGGGGGTGGAGGGGTTGGGGTTAGTTTTTAGGGGTGCAGGGTTATATTTTAGGGGGTGGGGAGTTGGGGTTAGTTTTCAGGGGTGGGGGATGTGGGGTTCAGGGGTGGGAGGGGTTGGGATTAGTTAAAAGGGGGTTGCGACCTCGTTGTTAGGGTACTCGTTGTGGAACTCGTTGTTCCAACATATAACCAGTGGCAGGTATTCTTCAATTAATCTCACTCTCACTCAGAAACTGTGCTTGCTACCAGCTGTAGCAAGAATTTAGTTCATATGGCTCTTTATAATCAGGGGCGGCTGCTCCATGTGGGCGGAGGAGTGTCGCCCCACTGCTTTGTTGCAGTGCAAAAAGCAGAAACATAAAATGGTATTTTAAATACCATTTTATGTTTCTGCTTCTCGCACTGTGAGAAAGCAGAAGGCAGGGTTTGGTTGGATTGTGTCTCCTGGAGGGCAGGGGAGGAGTGGCTTGCCCACTGTTGTGGTTGCTGACTGTTTGGTCGGCCCCAGGACCGACCAAACCAGTCATACGCACTCTGCATTTTCTCTATGTAGGCTGCGCGCAGCCTACATAGAGAAAATGGCCTACCCATAGACGCCTGTGGGGTCGGCGTCCCAGCCAATCACAACGCTGCCATTGCAGTGTTGTGATTGGCTTAGGGGAGGGGAGAGAGGCTGCCTGCAGCTGCTTCCTGTTGTATAGAGGACGCCACAGACCGATGACGCGGGATGGGCCGGCAAAGGTAAGTTAACTTCATTTTTAAAAATTAAACCTCCCCCTCGCATGCCTCCCTCCCTGCGCGCCCCCCCCACCCGCGAGTCATATCGGCCGCGACTGCTCATAATGTAATACATCAGATAGAACCAGCTTGCTGAGTAGCGTTAATAGGGGAGTTTTAACTATTGGTTCATTGTTGTGCCCTGTCACAGACAGTTTGGGGCCATTTCTCTTTTCTCCACAGTTACATCGGATAGATCCAGGAACATCAGTTAATAAAAAATTAGATCCATGGTATGAAGCTGGAAGTCTCTGACACAAAAATGCCTTAGGGTCTGACTACGACTTTGGTGGTGTCTGAGCGGGGCTTCCACGCTGCCCTGCTCCCACACCTCCAAAGCCATGTGAGCACCGCCGGCCAGATTACGAGTTTTCTTGTGTCTGACGGGCGTTTCTTTGCCGGTCCCACGGCGGCGCCTCTGAAAAAGGGCACCGCAATGGGAGCATCAAAGGCAGTTCCTGCGCTGCATGGACTCTGTAGTCCATGCCGTGCAGTAACTGGGGTGCATGCACACAGGGGTGCACAACATGTGCCCCCTCATGCACCCCATGTCCCTGAGGCAACAGGGTGCCCTGTAGGGCCCCCTTGTTTCCTCTCCGCCACAATTTCTGTGGCGGGCTCACCGCCAAGAAAACCGTGGCCGAGGGGAAGCTCTTAATATGCTTGGCAGTGCCTCAAGACGGGCACAACACAGATATACCTGGCGGCTTGTAATAGGGCGGTCTGACTGCTGGTGCAGCAGTGCCTGCACCGCCACCATGGATACAGCGGTCCATCGACTGCCATAGTCATAATTAGGCCCTTAGAATCCTCATTTCAGAAAGTGTTATATGGAAAGAGAGAATGTGCACTATGAAGGAACGACCTGACAGATGAATAAAATAGTTGTATCAAATATATATTTTTAATTAATGCAGTATTAATGTATAGCTAATATTAATGCATAATAGTTATATTAATTTTAGGTGTTAGCATTATTGATGTAATTGTTTTTAATTTTTGTAGTATACTTTATTAAAAAAATTACATTTAATTTGTAATTTATAATTTAGTAGTGTTTTGTTAGGTTTGGAGGGAAATAAGGTGGGAAGTATTTAAATGATAAATTACTGTTTTTTATTTTAAATATTTTTTTAATGGTAAAAAAGTATTTAACTGGGAACTAATTTTGGTAAATGATTAATACATTGTTAATTTAATTATTTAAGAGCATTTTGTGATTTTTTAATGTATATTTCTATTTTTCTATACTATACTTTAATTAGTAATTTATAATTGAGTACTGGCTAGTAGGATTTGCAGGGATTTAGGGTGGGAAGTTATTTAAATGATACATGTTGGTTTTTTTATTGATTATTTTTTTAAGTTAATTAAATATTTAGGGCCTAATTACGATGTCGGGCGGACTCACATGGTGCAGTCGCATGCTCCTATTTCTCTATGGGAGCTTGTGCTGCGGCCGTAAACCAGCCGTAGCATAAGCTTCCATAGAGAAATGGGAGAATCCGCGGTGCAGGGACTAACATGGGGGCACCATAGTTGCCCCCTATGCCCCCAACCAGGGGCCGCAAGGTGAAGGGGGCCTTGCTATGGGCCCCCAATGTCGCTTTCCGACATACTTTCCATGTCGGAAAGCCCGACATGGAAAGAGTGTCGGAAAGGGACATCGTAATTCCAACGGCGAAAACGCAGCCCATTGGGATTACGGGCAGGCCAATCCAGCCGGAATGACCGTCCGAATATGCAAAAAAGTGGTTCTGTCGGGAGAGAAACAATTGCTCTGTATCATATGGATACTAACTTAAAAAGTCAACAAAATAGACTGCAGGGATTGATTCACAGCCAAGGACTTTTTATACGGAACACACCACAACGACACAGTAATTTTTTAAACACACCAAATGATCTTTGTATTGTATAAGTATCATATACACATATTAATGAATATGGCTGTCAAGAAAACAATACAAAATACGACGATAAGGTGAATTAAAGTGCAAGTGAAGTGACTTGTGATAAATAAATGGATAAAGTGCTGTACATATAATACAGGTGAATCATACATGAGACAATAAAAAGATTATAATGTACTGTCCAATCATTAATGCATAGATACACAGCCCGAATACGACTTTGAATTAGGGTCCGTGAAGTTGCATGAACTAGTATACATTTAACGCTGACGTTTCGACCCTAAGTAGAAGCGCAACTTGAATATGCGTCAGGAGCGGGTCTTCATCAGGACGGGGTGGGAGAAATTAAATGTAGATAGCCTGTCAAATGAATGAGAAGCAAAATATATTTTTTTAAATGTCCTGTGTGTGTAATGCATTCCGCTAGGTAATACGAATTGAATAGGCGCTTACCGCAAATGTTTACATGGATCCTGTTTCATGAATGGATGAGGATCCAATGTGATATCAATCACAGGGAGACCTACACCAAAGGTTGTGGTCTAAGAAGAAAATAGAGGATTATAGAATTGTCATGCAACATGTTTTTTTAAAAACAGTCAGGCAAAAAGCAGAACTGCGTGCGTGAAACGCGCATATTCCAACAAGCATCCCAGTAACGATCACTAAGGATTAACTAACTAGTGTAAGGGGACAGTATCCGGAATGGAAAGTAATGAGTAATTAGCCTCTAAACGCTGGTGGGCGACTGCCGTTAATAAAAGTATACTCGCCCATGATTGGTGGTGCATATGGTGCGTATGATGTCCCACCATACCATGTAACCCTGGCATGCATGAGCTAACTTGCCTCGTAACCACGTGTGATACGGCAAAGATGGAGGCAGCGATAACCTTCAATGAGTCTATTAGTGAAACTCTACTCATTAGACAGCTTTAAGCGCATACAATTAGAAAAAACGGTACATGAAAAAATTCAAGCGTGTGCGAGGAGCCCAATGCCTTAGTTATCCTCGAATTATGACTTGCCAGGTCTATTGGAGAAGCTCTACTCATTAGACAACCTTATGTGCATATACTTAGCACAAACGGTACATGAGTATTTAAAAACATTCAAGCGTGTGCGAGGTGGCCAGTGCCTTAATTTTCCTCACATAATAACTTGCCAGGTCAAGTACAAAAGTGCATAAATACAGGCAGTGTTATAACCATCCGAGTATTCATAAAGCCAATAAATAAAAGGCGTGTGTGTACGATTACCTCAAAGAATTCCGCATGTACTCCACCAGCCGGTTGGAGACGTGAAATTAGGAATGAAGGACGCCGCCGTCAAGCGATCGTTCCCCTATGAATATAAAAATCAAAGTCCTACATTTAACTATCCGCCTGTTACAAAGATCAGATCTGGGCTATTTCAAGGAAAAGATAAAGTTTACTTACATGGGGAGCCTTGACTTATTATGTCCGATGTTGGTCTGCAAGTGAACGCGAAGGCACCAGTAACTCGGTTCAGGTTCAACACCACAATTAAAGTACGGACTGCGTGTATTCTGAGTACATATACAGTAATTATAAGCGGGACAATGTACAAAACTAAATGCCTGGGCAAGAATTGAATATTAACACAGACTACAAATGTGAACTGAAAACCAGTGACATAATCGAGAACATATGAGTTAAAAATTGTGGTAACTGCAGATACACTAAATTGTATCATAAGGGTTACATATAGATTTGCATTTTAAACATCAGCAAGTGGTGATGAATCTCAATTCTATGCGTATCAATTGTATACCATTACGAGTTCATTTTTGAATGAGGCACAAAGAACCTTATATAAGGTTCATCAACAGAAATGCAAAGATTATAAAGCAGTTTGGGATTACAATTCTGGCAAAGACATAAAAGGGGACACTGAATGAGGAACAAAAACCTTATATTGAATTCATCATCGGAAATGCAAGAAATATAAAGCAGTTTGGGATTACATTTCCGTCAAAGGCATACAGGGGACATTAACAGTTCTATATACATGCAACCTTAGTGGGATGGTTACTGATTCCGAATTCAAAGAGGAGGTACGTTAATATCTACATCACCCCAACTGTATGATGTAAACTACATATTAGGAGATCTAGACCCCATTGTGTCATTTAACTCAGTACAATTAAGGTATGTATTTCACAGATGTAATGGAAACGTACTGGAGGTACAGATTGGTAAGTACTCCAAATTCATGGTTCAACATATCAAAGATTAACCATTTGACGGTAGGTCTCCTCTTGCTCATTGAGTCCTTGGTTAACAGAGTCCAGAATATGGATCCAACGGCATTCTTTGAAACTCAGGGCTGAGGGATTATGTTGCCTCCTCTTGCGTGTTGAGTGATTTTTTCCAGGACCCACCATTCCATGTTCTCATCCGAGTGTCCAGCTGTGGAGTAGTGTTCCACTAAGGGTGCTCCCTGCACCTTACATCTGATTCTGCTGCGATGTTGTAGAATCCTGGTTTTAATTTTTTGTGTGGTTTGCCCGACATATATTTTCAGACATGGACATCTAATGACATAGATAACATTCTGACTGTTACAGTTTGTAAATTGAGTGAGATGGTGCACCCGGCCATCATGGGTAAATGAAGTCCCCACTCGAGCTTGTTTACATGCTTTGCAGTTACTGCACTTGTAGTGGCCCACCACAGGTGGTAGATTGAGTTGTTGTCTGATATCTGGCGTCTTTGGTGTTTCAAATGAACTGACTACAAAATCTTTAATGTTTTTTGCACGTTTGAAAGCAAACATGGGTTGTTTCGGTATATCGATTTCGGTTCCAACAAGGTTCCAATATTTGTTGATCGTTTTTTTGATATCATGACTCCTTGTATTGAACGTGGTGACACATATCAATTTTTCTTGCTTCTGATTCTTCGGTTGTATTTCTAAGAGAGTTTCACGTGGGCGGTACCATGCTCTCTTTCTGGCTCTGTGTAGTAACCCTTTTGGGTATCATCTGTCTCTTAGTTTAGTGATTAGGATGTGAGTTTCATTGAAGTAGTCACTTCGTCTAGAGCAATTGCGTCGCAGCCTTAAGAATTGGCCATATGGCAAATTATCTCTCAAATTCCTGGGATGGTGCGAGTCATACTTGAGGAGAGTATTTTGGTCTGAAGGTTTCTTGAAAAGGTTCAGCACGATTCTTTCATCCTCAATTTCCAAAGTTAAGTCCAAAACGTTTATGATTTCATTACTATAGGACATGGTAAATTGTATGTCAGATGAACGTTGGTTCAGCCATGCCTTGAATTGTGTCAGGAGATCTTCCGTGCCTGTCCATATCATCACCACATCATCTATGTATCTCTTCCATAGGGCAATGTTGTTCAGGAAGGGATTCGAATGGCTGTATATGTTAAGGTCTTCATAGTGGTCCATGTACAAGTTCGCAAGACTGGGAGCGAACCCGGCCCCCATAGCGACTCCTTTACATTGGTAATAGAATGTGTCCTGGAACATAAAGTAATTTTTTGTCATTGCAATACTGAGTAGTTTCAGAAGAAAATCAGTGGGAATCCAGCATGGTTGTGGGCGCTCCTCCAGTACTTTCCTTATCACCTCAATGGCTTCTTCCTGCGGTATGCTGGTATATAATGAGGAGACATCAAGTGTAACCATATATTGTGTTCTTCCATCAAATGGCTGGTTCTCGACCAGCTGGATGGTATGCATTGTATCTCTAAGGAACGAACGTGTCTCTTTGACCCTGGGTTGTAAGAAACTGTCTATGAATTGGTTGAGTGGCTCTAATACCGAGCCACAGCCAGAGACGATTGGTCTTCCTGGTGGATGCTGTAGGTCTTTGTGAATCTTGGGGATAGTGTATATTGTTGGTATCCTTGGGTTCGCTTTATTCAAGAAATTATATTCAGGTTCTGTAAGGAAGCCATCCGACAGGCCCTTGTCTGTCAGGTCTTTGATGAGTGCTGCAATTTCACGTGTAGGGTCTTTATTCATTCTTTGATAACTCTCCACACAGTTCAATTGACGGATGATTTCCGTGATGTAATCTTGGGTGCTTTGTATAACCACAGCCCCTCCCTTGTCAGCTGTTTTTATCACGATGGACTGATTGTTACTCAGAGATTGTAATGCATGTCTCTCTTCCCTCGTGATATTGTGTTTGATGTATTTGGTATTGTTAAGGAGGCCCATGACCTCTGTCATCACTATTTTTTCATACGCCAGGATTTTTTCACTCATCAAATATGTGGCTGGTGTGAATGTAGATGCACAAAAGACCTACAGCATCCACCAGGAAGACCAATCGTCTCTGGCTGTGGCTCGGTATTAGAGCCACTCAACCAATTCATAGACAGTTTCTTACAACCCAGGGTCAAAGAGACACGTTCGTTCCTTAGAGATACAATGCATACCATCCAGCTGGTCGAGAACCAGCCATTTGATGGAAGAACACAATATATGGTTACACTTGATGTCTCCTCATTATATACCAGCATACCGCAGGAAGAAGCCATTGAGGTGAAAAGGAAATTACTGGAGGAGCGCCCACAACCATGCTGGATTCCCACTGATTTTCTTCTGAAACTACTCAGTATTGCAATGACAAAAAATTACTTTATGTTCCAGGACACATTCTATTACCAATGTAAAGGAGTCGCTATAGGGGCCGGGTTCGCTCCCAGCCTTGCGAACTTGTACATGGACCACTATGAAGACCTTAACATATACAGCCATTCGAATCCCTTCCTGAACAACATTGCCCTATGGAAGAGATACATAGATGATGTGCTGATGATATGGACAGGCACGGAAGATCTCCTGACACAATTCAAGGCATGGCTGAACCAACGTTCATCTGACATACAATTTACCATGTCCTATAGTAATGAAATCATAAACTTTTTGGACTTAACTTTGGAAATTGAGGATAAAAGAATCGTGATGAACCTTTTCAAGAAACCTTCAGACCGAAATACTCTCCTCAAGTATGACTCGCACCATCCCAGGAATTTGAGAGATAATTTGCCATATGGCCAATTCTTAAGGCTGTGACGCAATTGCTCTAGACGAAGTGACTACTTCAATGAAACTGACATCCTAATCACTAAACTAAGAGACAGAGGATACCCAAAAGGGTTACTACACAGAGCCAGAAAGAGAGCATGGTACCCCCACGTGAAACTCTCTTAGAAATACAACCGAAGAATCAGAAGCAAGAAAAATTGATATGTGTCACCACGTTCAATACAAGGAGTCATGATATCAAAAAAACGATCAACAAATATTGGAACCTTGTTGGAACCGAAATCGATATACCGAAACAACCCATGTTTGCTTTCAAACGTGCAAAAAACATTAAAGATTTTGTAGTCAGTTCATTTTTGGAAACACCAAAGACGCCAGATATCAGACAACAACTCAATCTACCACCTGTGGTGGGCCACTACAAGTGCAGTAACTGCAAAGCATGTAAACAAGCTCGAGTGGGGACTTCATTTACCCCTGATGGACGGGTGCACCATCTCACTCAATTTACAAACTGTAACAGTCAGAATGTTATCTATGCCATTAGATGTCCATGTCTGAAAATAAATGTCCGCAAACCACACAAAAAATTAAAACCAGGATTCTACAACATCGCAGCAGAATCAGATGTAAGGTGCAGGGAGCACCCTTAGTGGAACACTACTCCACAGCTGGACACTCGGATGAGAACATGGAATGGTGGGTCCTGGAAACAATCACTCAACACGCAAGAGGAGGCAACATACCCTCAGCCCTGAATTTCAAAGAATGCCATTGGATCCATATTCTGGACTCTGTTAACCAAGGACTCAATGAGCAAGAGGAGACCTACCGTCAAATGGTTAATCTTTGATATGTTGAACCATGAATTTGGAGTACTTACCATTCTGTACCTCCAGTAAGTTTCCATTACATCTGTGAAATACATACCTTAATTGTACTGAGTTAAATGACACAATGGGGTCTAGATCTCCTAATATGTAGTTTACATCATACAGTTGGGGTGATGTAGATATTAACGTACCTCCTCTTTGAATTCGGAATCAGTAACCATCCCACTAAGGTCGCATGTATATAGAACTGTTAATGTCCCCTGTATGCCTTTGACGGAAATGTAATCCCAAACTGCTTTATATTCCTTGCATTTCCGATGATGAATTCAATATAAGGTTTTTTGTTCCTCATTCAGTGTCCCCTTTTATGTCTTTGCCAGAATTGTAATCCCAAACTGCTTTATAATCTTTGCATTTCTGTTGATGAACCTTATATAAGGTTCTCTGTGCCTCATTCAAAAATGAACTCGTAATGGTATACAATTGATACGCATAGAATTGAGATTCATCACCACTTGTTGATGTTTAAAATGCAAATGTATATGTAACCCTTATGATACAATTTAGTGTATCTGCAGTTACCACAATTTTTAACTCATATGTTCTCGATTATGTCACTGGTTTTCAGTTCACATTTGTAGTCTGTGTTAATATTCAATTCTTGCCCAGGCATTTAGTTTTGTACATTGACCGCTTATAATTACTGTATATGTACTCAGAATACAAGCAGTCCGTACTTTAATTGTGGTGTTGAACCTGAACCTAGCTTACATACACTCACGGAAATCCACTCCAGATTTTAGCTGCTTCTTGAAGCGTCTCATGCCTTAGCAATTAGCTGCTGCACTCTCTCGTGGCATGACGTGGCTAATGAGGCAACCTGTCAAATACTGACAGTTACCGGCGCCTTCGCATTCACTTGCAGACCAACATCGGACATAATAAGTCAAGGCTCCCCGTGTAAGTCAACTTTATCTTTTCCTTGAAATAGCCCAGATCTGATCTTAGTAACAGGCGGATAGTTAAATGTAGGACTTTGATTTTTATATTCATAGGGGAACGATCGCTTGACGGCGGCGTCCTTCATTCCTAATTTCACGTCTCCAAACGGCTGGTGGAGTACATGCGGAATTCTTTGAGGTAATCGTACACACACGCCTTTTATTTATTGGCTTTATGAATACTCGGATGGTTATAACACTGCCTGTATTTATGCACTTTTGTACTTGCCCTGGCAAGTTATTATGTGAGGAAAATTAAGGCACTGGCCACCTCGCACACGCTTGAATGTTTTTAAATACTCATGTACCGTTTGTGCTAAGTATATGTGCATAAGGTTGTCTAATGAGTAGAGCTTCTCCAATAGACCTGGCAAGTCATAATTTGAGGATAATTAAGGCATTGGGCTCCTCGCACACGCTTGAATTTTTAAATATTCTTGTACCGTTTATTCTAATTGTATGCGCTTAAAGCTGTCTAATGAGTAGAGTTTCACTAATAGACTCATAGAAGGTTATCGCCGCCTCCATCTTTGCCGTATCACACGTGGTGACGAGGCAAGCTAGCTCATGTATGCCAGGGTTACATGGTATGGTGGGACATCATACGCACCATATGCACCACCAATCATGGGCGAGTATACTTTCATTAACGGCAGTCGCCTCCCAGCGTTTAGAGGCTAATTACTCATTACTTTCCATTCTGGATACTGTCCCCTTACACTAGTTAGTTAATCCTTAGTGATCGTTACTGGGACGCTTGTTGGAATATGCGCGTTTCACACACGCAGTTCTGCTTTTTGCCTGACTGTTTTTAAAAAAAACATGTCGCATGACAATTCTATAATCCTCTATTTTCTTCTTAGACCACAACCTTTGGTGTAGGTCTCCCTGTGATTGATATCACATTGGATCCTCATCCATTCATGAAACAGGATCCATGTAAACATTTGCGGTAAGCACCTACTCAATTCGTATTACCTAGTGGAATGCATTACACACACAGGACATTTTTTTTAAAATATGTTGCTTCTCATTCATTTGACAGGCTGTCTACATTTAATTTCTCCCACCCCGTCCTGATGAAGACCCGCTCCTGACGCATATTCAAGTTGCGCTTCTACTTAGGGTCGAAACGTCAGCGTTAAATGTATACTAGTTCATGCAACTTCACGGACCCTAATTCAAAGTCGTATTCGGGCTGTGTATCTATGCATTAATGATTGGACAGTACATTATAATCTTTTTATTGTCTCATGTATGATTCACCTGTATTATATGTACAGCACTTTATCCATTTATTTATCACAAGTCACTTCACTTGCACTTCAATTCACCATATCGTCGTATTTTGTATTGTTTTCTTGACAGCCATATTCATTAATATGTGTATATGATACTTATACAATACAAAGATCATTTGGTGTGTTTAAAAATTACTGTGTCGTTGTGGTGTGTTCCGTATAAAAGTCCTTGGTTGTGAATCAATCCCTACAGGTAGGGACGGACAGGAACCTCTGGAATGAGCAGTGGTGGCCAAGTGTGCTTGGAGACACCCCCACCCCTAAGTTGGCGGTTAAGAACTTAGGGGTCTGGATGGATTCCACCCTCAGCTTCCAAGAACATACTAAAAAAGTCGCGGGCACTTGTTTTGGTCTCTTGCGGGGACTCAAGCCGCTGCTGAGGTTTTTCAATCCGCCTACTCGCCAGCTGATTGTCCAGTCTGCTATTCTATCCAGACTGGACTACGCTAATTCGCTCCTTTTAGGAGCCAATCAGGCTGAGGTAACGCGACTACAGCGTGTGCAGAATGCGGCTGCCAGAGCCCTCTTAGGGCTCCCACGTCACTGTTCCGCCACTGACGCCGTTCGGCGGCTTCACTGGCTTCCGGTGGCCAAACGGATCCAATTTAAGGCACTTTGCCTATCCTTTAAGATCCTGAAACTTGCCTCACCCTGCCTCCTTGCCAATACGCTAACCCCCTACAAACCCACGCGCGAGCTGCGCTCCTCGGGGCAGTATTTAGTCACTGTCCCCCGGGTGAAGCGTGTACGGGCCGGTGGTCGATCTTTCCACTACACGGCTGCTAAGCTATGGAATTCTCTGCCCCCTCAGATCCGCTGCCTAAATGATTTGTTGGCTTTCAGGAAAGCTATTAAAACCTTCCTCTTTCCACCAGCTTAGGCAGCTGGGGCAGCTGCGCGCTTTATAAATCTGGCTAACATAACATAACATAACATTTTGTTGACTTTTTAAGTTAGTATCCATATGATACAAAGCAATTGTTTCTTTCCCGACAGAACCACTTTTTTGCATATTATACATACCCAGGTTCTGAGGGCCACAGGGTTACCCCATTATCGTTAATGAATGACCGTCCGGTTTTACTTCCAACTGCCTGCTTTATAATGCAGTGGTCGAAAGTGAAACCCGCGAAAAGACTCGGAAAGCCTCCGACCCGTGGTCGGAGGCTTTCCGAGTCTCATCGTAATTAGGGCCTTAGTAATGTCAATTATTTTATTGAAAATGTTATGTGAACTATTGGTTGAGTTTTAATAATTTTTTAATTCATCGATAAGTGTATATAAAATTAAATTTTGCAAACTGCATTTTATATGTTTTATTGGTTTTAATTTTATTTGTTTGGGGTGATTAGTATTTTAATGTTATTATTGTTTTATTTACAATTTAAAAAACATTTGGGGGTTGACATTTTTATTTGGGTAGTTGTGATGGAAGTATTTATTTTAAATGTATTTACACTGGGCCTGATTCACAGAACTAACTTACGACTAAAATCCTAAACTTACAACAATTTTGGTATTCACAGAATGAACTTACACATTTGGGTATTCACAGAATCAACTTACACATTTTGGTATTCACAGAAGGCACTTACTCATCAATGAGTAAGTGCCTTCTGTGAATACCAAAATGTGTAAGTTACACAAAATGTGTAAGTTACACAAAATGTGTAAGTTACACAAAATGAGTAAGTTACACAAAATGTGTAAGTTACACAAAATGTGTAAGTGTCTTCTGTGAATACCAAAATGAGTAAGTTTATTCTGTGAATACCAAAATGAGTAAGTTCATTCTGTGAATACCAAAATGGTAGTAAGTTTAGGATTTTGTCGTAAGTTAGTTCTGTGTATCGGGCCCACTAACTTCTGTGAATACCGAAATGAGTAAGTTCATTCTGTGAATACCAAAATGAGTAAGTGTATTCTGTGAATACTAAAAAGTACTAACTTTACGTTTTTGACGTAAGTTAGTTCTGTGAATCAGGCCCTTTGTTTTCCCTTTGTAAAATTATTTTTGTATTACAAAATTTTGTCAATTACATTTATTTTATTTACTTATTATGCATATATTTTTTATTTTGAATATGTGCAATAATTTTATGTTGTTAGGTATTTAAATGTTTTTTTAAAATGATAAGGAATAGTAAATGTAACCCTTCTTAAATCCACACTTCACATGTGTTTGCTTACATTGGAATGGAAGTAGTAAATTTAACCCCTCAAAAGCCAAACACTCCCTACTGTTGCTCAGATTCGAGTGAGAATAGTAAATCTAACACCTCCAATGTCTAACTGTTCTCTGATGTTGCTCACATGGGAGTAGGAATAGTAAATCTAACCCCTTCAAAGTCTAACAATTTCTCAATTGTTGTTTAGATTGGAGTGGTAATAGTAAATCTAACCCATCCAAAGTCCAAACTTTTGCTGATTTTGCATATGTTGGAGTGGGAATAGTAATTCTAACCCTCCAAAGTCCAACACTTTCCTTACTGTTGCTTGGATTGGAATAGGAATAGTACATAGAGCTCTTCAAAAATCCAATACTTTCCCTACTGTTGCTTAAATTGGAGTTAGAACAGTAAATCTAACCTCTCCAGTGTTGAACACTTTCCCTGATTTCGCTTATGTTTGAGCATGAATAATAAATGTAACCCCTCCAAAGTCCAACACTTTACCTACGGTTACATACTCTGGAGTGGGGCTAGGAAATGTAGCCCCTCCAAAGTCCAACACTTTCCCTACTGTTGTTTAGATTGGAGTCAGAATAGTAAATCTTACCCCTGCAAAGTCCAACACTTTCCCTGATTTTGCTTACATTTCAGTGGGAATAGTAAATGTACCCCCTCCAATGTCCAACACTTTTCCTACTGTTGCTCAGATTGGAGTAGGAATGGTAAATCTAGCCCTTCCAAAGTCCAACACTTTCCCTACTGTTGCTTACATTAGAATGGGACTAGTGAATCTAACCCTTTCAAAGGCCAACACTTTTCCTACTTTGGTTACTTTGAGTTAGAATAGTCAATCCTACTCCTTTGAAGTCCAACATTTTTGCTAGTGTTATTTATTTTTGATTGTTATTTTTTAATACTTTGATTTTTAATATGAGTTTTACATTTTAATTAAGTGTGATATGGGTTTTGTTAACGTTTGTTGATTTTAATATTTATTATTGTTAGTAATGTAATTTTTTTAAATCCATCAATACCGTTTTAATAATTTTTAACATGTAGAAATATATATATATAAGTCTATGTGTGTGTGTATATATATATGTATGTATATATCCACCACAATCGTAATGACTAGTCTATTGAAAAATTTTGTCAGTGTTTATTATATGCATTAAGATTGGAATATGAGTTTAGGTCAACATTAATGTTTTAGGGGAGTGTTAATGCCCACTGTGGGTTTAAAGCTCATAATAGTCCGACTACGATCTATTTAGATTGTATATGGGCATTCTTGTTTCTCTCCTAAACAGTTATTGCACATCGTTATGTAGGTGCGATTGCCCACTTGGGTTAGATATAATGATAAACTCTGATTTAGTAGGTATATATTAGGTTGATTTGAATAACACTGACACTCAATCTAATGGCGCATGTGAATCGGCTGAATTATAACCGTTCAGCGTTTTATGTTTAAATTTATAATTTATGTTATGCGCTTGAAAATATAATGACAGTTCATTTTATTTTATTTTAGCAATTGTATTACCATGTTTCTCCGTATTTTACCAATGCAATTTTGAAATGAGGCCATAAAATATCGCTTATAGTATGCTTTCCTTTCCGAGAATGGTTAACCACTTTGACATCTGCTTTTTTTTTTTATATTTCTTTTTATTAAACAAAAATAAATGCAATAATACATTACAGAGGAGTCAACCACTTAAGGGCATGAGGTACCTTGGGGGAGCAAAATCGTGTAACATAAATACATGAAATGAGAAATGCTACGGTGAGGGCGGGTCTGCAATATCAAAACAGCGAGGCGGTGAGCATATGTCTCCGCGATATATATTCCAGGAGCCCCATACACGGGACCACTTTTTGGGGCAACCCCTGGCTAGGTATACCGTTTTTTCCCTATACATGCACTAGTCTAGATCCCTCTCCCAGGCTTCTATTGTGGGAGGTTGCTCTGCTCCCCACCGCTGCGCAATGTTCCTCTTTTCTTTCATGAATCCCAGTGTAGACCATTGTGTCTGGGCGGTGTTCAAGTCAGTAGGTTCCCAGATATTCAGGAGGCAGCGTCTCACCTCAGGGTGAAGCGAGATCGAGAGTACCGTGTTGATGACATCATGAACCTTGCGCCAGAATGGGCTGATAGCTGGGCACTCCAAAAGAATATGTATGAATGTTCCCGTGTGCCCACAGTTCCTCCTACACTCCCCACTTGTCTCCCTTCCCATGTGTAATAGCTGGGGCCCAGTAATGTAAATCCTGTGTAGGATTTTAAGCTGAACTAATCTGAGGCGCGCTGATATGGCTACTACCCTGGGAGAGGATATTGCCTCCTGCCAATCTTCCTCATCCAGTTCAATCCCGTCCCTTGTCCACTTCTCCCGCAGTGTTTGGAGCAGGTCTTCCCCATTATTGATTAACTTCTTATATATGAGAGAAATGGTTTTCTCAGGTATTGACCCGTCTAGTATTCTATCTTCCAATGGTGAAGAGTCGGGAGGGACGGTGTCTCGTGACAGGTGCGTACGTAGCGAGTGCATGATTTGTACATAGCGGAAGTGTTCAGTGTCTGCCAATTTATATTCATTTTGAAGGTCTGCAAAGAGCTTGATCCCACTTGTTCCCAACATATCTTTGATGTGTGAAATTCCTATAAGGTCCCACCTGTCAAACCCTTTCGTCTTCCACAAACTACCCAACCTCTCTGAGTCCCACAGTGGAGTTGCTAGTGTCAATGTATTGCCCCACCCCAGCGAGTTAGTTGCGCTGTGCCAAACTTGAACGGTATGTGCAGTGGGGCCAGTTAGGGCAAACCGTCTAGGCTTTGAGTATAGTGCTCTACCATACGTCCCTCCCGGGAGGAGCCATCTGTCCATAGCATAGCCAGGGTCATCCGGGCGACCGTAGGTGCCGTGATTAACGGCAGCCAGATGAGCTGCCCAATAGTATTTTTTAATGTCGGGAAGGCTAATGCCTCCTTCATACCACGATAGGGTGAGTTTAGTCAAAGCAATGCGGGGTTTTCCTTCCCATAGCAGAGTTCGCTGGAGGTTCTCAATCTCTTTGAAGTAGCGAGCTGGGACAGGGTCCAGCGTGTTCCGCAGGATATATAGGAATCTAGGGAGGGACATCATTTTAAAAAGGGCCGCTCTACCCAAAAGCGAAAGGGGGAGTGTTTTCCAACTAGCAATATCCTTCTGGAGTCTGTGAAGGGGTGGAAGGAGATTCCGCTCGTACCGAAGTGTGGCATCTAGGGAAACAAACATGCCCAGGTACTTAAACCCAATGGTGTTTATCTGTATTGGACAGTTCCTGGGGGAAGAGGTGGGTCACCACTGAGGGCATATAACAGGGACTTACTCCAGTTTACAGTGAAGCCAGAAAATCTGCCAAAGACCTCCAGTATATCCAATACCACCACCAGGGAGTGTTTCGGAGAGGCTAAATAAAGGAGGATGTCGTCCGCATACAAGGAAATGCGGTCTTCCCAGTCCGGGGACCATTTCAGTCCTCTTATCCTAGGGTCACCTCGGATCCACGCTGCAAAAGGTTCAAGGGCCAGGGCGAAGAGGAGGGGCGAGAGCGGACATCCCTGGCGGGTTCCCCTGCTAAGTGGGAAGGCTGCGGAAAGTTTGTTATTAACTACCACTTGGGCTAGGGGTCACTGTACAAAAGACGTACCCATTGGATAAAGTTAGGCCCAAAGCCCAGTTTAGCCAAGACTGCCCACAAATAAGGCCACTCCATAGTATCAAATGCCATGGTGGCGTCTAAGGACATGACCACCGCTGGCTCTTGAATAGTATGTGCTCTACTCACCACTCCATGTAATCTGCGCAGGTTTAGTGCCGTGTTCCTATGGGGCATAAATCCAGATTGGTCCGGGTGGACCAAGCCGCTGATTATTTTAGCTAGGCGCGTGGCCAATAATTTGGCCAATATTTTGGGTTCGGCGTTCAGAAGGGAGATGGGTCTGTATGATGTGCATTCGGTTTTGGCCTTGCCCTCTTTGTGGATTGTTACTATGGTCGCGAGCCTCTGCTCCCTGGGCAGCACACCGCCCTCTCTGGCCTCCTCGAACATGGCCTTCAGGTATGGTGCCAGCTTATCTGGCCGAAGTTTGTATAGCTCAATAGGGAGTCCATTAGGACCGAGCGCTTTCCCTGACTTCAAAGCGCGGATTGCTTGCCCAATCTCATCTATTGTCAAGTCGCTGTCCATATATTGACGGTCTTCTAAAGTGAGTCGGGGGAGCTTAATGTCACGTAGTAGTTCCTGAGAGTCTTCTTCGGAGTGTGGGGTTACCGTTTTGTATACAGTGGAGAAGTGAGTGGCAAATCTATCCGCTATGGTTTGTGGCTCCGTAATGGACGTCTCTCCCATAACCCTAAGTTCCGGCACCAGCCTGCTCGCATACTCCTTTTTATCGAGCCACGCTATAAGTTTCCCTGCTTTATCTCCAAGGTCATAGACCCTACCTAGCTGCTCCCTGCTCAGCGCCCTCGCCCTATCTGTCACCAGGGCCTTGTATTCATGTTGTTTCAGGCTCAACAGGTGGAGCTTTTCTGGCGTAGCTCCAAGTTCAGGGTCTCCCTCCAAAATACTAATTTCGGACTCAATGTCAACCACTTCTTTGCGATTGTCTTTCTTAACTCCAGAGATCAGTGACAGTGCCTGGCCTCGGATTACCGTCTTGAATGCTTCCCACAGTGTCTGAGGTGAGGAAACAGAGCCCTCATTATCTAAGAAGTAGTTATCCATAGCTTTCACTAGGTCATTCCGGATTTTGGGGTTTTTTAGGTACCAGGGGTTAATGGGAGCTAGCCTGCCCACCGTGGAGCGACTAAGGGCTATATGTGTCCATATTAGCGAGTGATCCGAAATGCCTCTAGCTAGGTGTTTGATGTCCTGTATGCAGTGGGCCTGTGCTGCTGGAACCAGGCAGTAATCCAACCGGGAGAGGCTATTGTGCGCTCCGGAGTGAAAGGTATATTGCTGCTGATCTGGATGATATGTTCTCCACCCATCTACCAGCCCCATGGAATTGAGGAAGTCAGGCAACCATTGAGAAGAAGGCCCCACTTCTCGCGGGGATAACGGTCCAATACGCCAGAGACTACTGCATTAAAGTCACCCCCTATAATCAAGTGGCTTTCTGGAATAGTGAGTAGGATAGAGCTCAGATCCGCAAATGTTGTGTTCTGTAGAACCCGGTGGGACGTAGATTGACATAAATGTGGTGGGTCGCCCCTCCCACATGCCCGACACCCCAACATATCTGCCCCGGTCGTCCACCCACGTGGCGCTCACAGCTAGGGGAAAGGAGTTTTTCATCATAACGCCCACTCCCCTTGAACCCGAGGTGAATCCTGCATGGGCCACCATTTTGTATCCCCATCTGTGCATTGCCTTACACATGTTGCCAATGAGATGTGTTTCCTGTAATAGGACAACATCCGGGGCTTGGCATTTGATATACTGGAGGACTACACTACGCTTGATCTTGTCCCCCAGTCCGTTAACATTCCAACTCAATATCTTAATATTTCCCCCTTGCGTACTCCATTAGTTAGCTCAAAAATTACAGACTCCTCTGTTGTAAAATAAAATTGAAATAACAATGTGAAAACAATACAAACGTAGAAATATGAAACCCCCTCCCAACTGCCCCCACCCTGCTTCCCTGCACTGTGAGCGTAGAACTGCCCATAAAAACTCTGCAGAGTGCCTGTCGCCCTGAATGAACACTAAAAGTAGAAAACGTGGGGACATGCCATACCAGTTAGCTGACCTTCCCCACTCAGTAAATATGAAAGTCCCTCAGAGAGTCACGCACCGCAGTTCTGGGTAGAGACCGAGGGCCGGGGGGCCACTGCGTTGGAGTTCGGCCCCCACCCCGCCCGTTACCTGTCTCAGGGCTTCACAGGAAAGCGTCCGCTCCACGGAGAGCCCACATTTCTCTTAGTCCTGTCACTCACGCTGCTGAGAGGCCTCCACCTCCGCCGCTCCGCTGCCGTCCGTCTCACGATTCGAGTGTAAGTCCAGCCACTCCGCCGCTTCCTCCGGCCGCTCAAAGAACCAGGCCCTTCCCTCCGCCTCCACCCGGAGACGTGCCGGGAATAGCATGGCGTACTTGAAACCACGGTCTCTCAGTGTTCGTTTAACAGGGAGGAAGGACCTCCTTTGTCTCTGCACTCGTTGTGTAAAGTCCGGAAAGAAAGAAATGTCTGCATTCTCGTAGCGGAGGCCGGGTCGGGTCCTGGCATTCTGGAGGATTATATCTCGATCGCGGAAGTTCAGAACTCTAGCTAACAACGGGCGAGGCGGAGCCCCCGGCCTGGGGCGGCCTCCGGGAACCCTGTGGGCCCGTTCGATGACGAAGAACTTGCTGAGACCCTTGGGCTGCAGATGTTGTAGGATAAGGTCCTCCACAAAGAGGTCTGGGGACTGCCCCTCCGCTTTTTCCGGCACTCCTAGGATCCGTAGGTTATTGCGACGCAGCCGCCCTTCATAATCATCCAGTTTTAACTCGGTCGCCGCACGGAATGTCCGCATATCCTGCATTTCCTCTTGGATCTGTGCCACATCTCCCACCAAGCTAGAGGTGGTAATCTCGACCTGCTTGACTTTTTCACTAAGTTTAGACAGGTCTGCTCGGATTAAATTAACCTCTAAGCGATTGTGTCCATTTTGTGTTCCAGAGAGGTTTTTACACTGGAGATGGCCTCCATGACATCCCTCAGGGACAGTTCCTGGTCTTCCCCACCTTGTTCACTCGCGGGGCTGTCCCTGGATTGACGGCGTTGGATCACTTCTTTGGGGAGGGTGTAGCGATCTAATTTGTTGGACTGCACCACCTTAGATCCCCTGGCACTAGCTGACTTGCTCTTCTCCATGTCTGCTTAGTGACACTCTCTGGGCCCCTTGATAAGTCCAAGTTTGGCTCCAACCTGAGCCGTGGCCCGGTCACGGACACTGTCGCCCTTCACCGCCTGACCCACAGAAATCAGCGGCACCCAATCAAGGGAGCGGGAGATGTCGCGTTCACCATGCCCCGGGCTCCGGGCGTCCGGAATTTCTGCCCGATGTCCTGCGGCCGCAGAAAGGGCGGTGGTGCAGCTGCTTCACCCCCAGTTGGGCGCCGTCTATTTGTGACAAGGGTGTGTAGGCAAGCTGTTGCTTTCAAGGCCACCGGGCCTGCCCGGCGTCCAGGGTTTCACACGTCTCCAGTCAATCCCCGCCTCACCCCTGCATCCACGGATCAATGGGGGAGGGCAGCCACCCCGGGCTCCAGCGAATCGCCCTCGCAATGGGATGTGGAAAATTCAGAGGGTGGTGAGGCTCCGTACACCGCTACTGCCCACGACTCCCAGGTGGCCTTCTGCCGCCACACCCCATCACTTGGTACCTTGGGCCTTCAAACCCGGTGCTCCAGTCTGCACCGATCCTCCAGCAACACTCATGACATGGACCCACTACCCTCGGCGCCTCCGCTAGGTCCCAGCAACGCCACAGATAGTCCCCGGCACTGTACTGGTCCCAGCAGGCACGGATAGAAAGAGGTGAGGGCGTGATGTAGTGCGTCGGCCTGCTTTGTAAATCGAGCCCCTGGCTTTGAAGTGTCTGTAGGCCCTCGTTTCACTGTGTCTGCAGTCTCCGGCTCATGTGGTGTTCAGTCGCCTCCCTCACGTCCCATGCCTTCGCTAGTGGGGTCTCCTGCCACCTCACCTCTCCGTTCAGGCTGTATCTATCTCCGGGTTCAGTCACAGCCAGCGCCCCCCGCAGGTCCCAACCGCTTGCCCGGTCTGTTTACGGTACTGCGCCGACCCGTCGGGCCCAGGCGGTAGAGGCCGAAGTTGTATTGCGCTGCAGCGGCCTGTCTCAAAAATCGAGCTCCCGGCTTCACGGTGCTCACAGGCCCTCTTCTCACGAGGGTCGCAGTGTCTGTTTCGGGCGGAGCTCGGCCCTCGCACACGGCTCAATGCCCTCCGCTATTGTTCCGGTGCGATTCCCAACCTTTGGGATCCGGATTTGTGTGGCGGATCGTCGTGGGGAGATCAGCTACGACGGAGCTCCCTCTTTAGGCGGCCATCTCGGTTCGGGTCTTGGCCACGCCCCTTGACATCTGTTTTCACTGTTTATGATCACAAGGTGTGTCACATGATATGTTTAAAAAGATCTGATTTGCATTTGCACTCTTACTCGTGAACAAGGAGGTGTTTCTCCGAAACGCGTAGAGTGACTTGGCTTTAATAAATACACGCTGAAAAGGATTTTGTGTGGCCGTGACATCGTTTTTCCTAAACCTGTGGACTACGATTGTGGTGGATATTAGGGGTTCGCGACCCCGTCACGGCCCGCCATTGAAGTGGCTTGGATTTTGCGCGAACAATGAGAAGGTGATGTATGTATATATATATATATATATATATATACACTCACACATACACTTTCAAAATTATTAAATCAATATTGTGATGGATTTTTAAAGAAATTACATTAATAATAATACTAAATATTAAAATCAACAAAGATGAACAATATATTAATTTTACATTTTAAGTGTGATATTTGTTTTGTTAATGTATGATTGATTTTAATATTTATTATTTTTATTATTATTATTACTCTTCCACCTCAGCTCCTTCCTGGAAAGTTTTGGGGTGATCCGTCAAGGGGGGAGATCAAAAAGGTCAGAGGTCCTAAAACGTAAAATCTCCATGCATTTTCCATAGGCTACTCTAGCAGGGCTACAGCATAAACTGCTGAACATAATTACACCAAATTCAGCAGCAAGCTAGATCTTGGTCTGCAGATTGTGCTTTTTGTGATTTGATGTAAATCTGTTCAGTAGTCTATGAGAAACTAGGGGTTACAAAGATTTTTTTATTTTGGCAGTTGGGCCCGCGAGAGCCCCATAAAGCCTCCCACTAGAGTGTGAAATCAAAAATGGAGCCCTGTGATTGGCAGAGAGGGCGTTTTCCCGTGAGCCTTCATGCTTTGTGGGAGCAAGAGGCTCCAGTGAGTCCAGCAAGAGAGAGCGCTCTGAAAGGCTGGCTGTTGTAATGTTAGAAATGACATGGCTGCCATTACTGTTACCTGTGAAAAATTGGAGGTGTTGTGGAAATGAAGTAAAAAGCTATATAAGGGGGCAACAGAAAGGCATGCTGTTCTAGATTTAGAGAGGAGGTGTCTAAGGGGTAACTACAGTGAAGAAAATAAATGTATATTGTTTTTAACGAATTTTCACAATCTCGACGTGAATAGTAAAAAGGAGTTGATGAGTTCTCAATACACTCTTTTAGTAGGAATGTATATTCTGGTTCTTGTTTTTGAGAAGAAGTGTGTAACAAACAGATTGTACTGTTATGAATAAACAGTTAATTCTTATTTTCAAAAAACTCTTGCGTGATCGTGAAAAGTAGGAAGGAGTAGGTGATGTTTGAATACACTTACTGTAGGAAGGAGTCTTACTGGAGATGGTGTTTATCAAAGTCTACTCTTTATGCCTATTGACTTGGGAAGAATTGTGAGTAGAGTTTAAGCTCATCCACACACACACTACTATGCACACCCGTCATCTGAGATACAGGTCTGAAAGGAGAGCCCAGTTCCTCCCCAAACCCTACTATGCACACCTACCATTACAGAGAGAGGTCTCAGCAGAGAGTCCAGTCCCTCTACACACTCAACTACATACACTTGCCATCTGGGAAAAAGGTCTGAAAGGAGAGGCCAGTTCCTCCACACTCAGGACTACTCACAGCTGTCATTTGAGAGAGAGGTCTGAAAGGAGAGGGCAGTTCATCCACCCACCCTACTACGCACACCCATCATGTGAAAGAGAGATGTCAAAGGAGAACCCAGTCGCTCCCCAAAACCTACTATTCACACCCATCATTACAGAGAGAAGTCTCACCAGAGAGGCC
Organism: Calotriton arnoldi; assembly: GCA_963921515.1. NCBI lineage: Eukaryota > Metazoa > Chordata > Amphibia > Caudata > Salamandridae > Calotriton > Calotriton arnoldi. Next base: position 90,265 of record CAWUFW010009774.1, on the reverse strand, counting down.
AGTATCTCCACACACCCTACTATGCACACCAGTCATCTGAGACAGAGGTCTGAAAGAAGAGCCCAGTCCCTTCCCACACCCTACGACACACATCCATCAACCAAGAGATGGGTCTCAATGGAGAGGACAGTCCTGTCATACATCCTACGATGTCAACCAATATCGAGAGAGGCCAGTCCCTACTACACACTAAAATACATATTGGTCACACTGAGGAGAGTTGTCAGCGGAGAGGCCTGTCTCTCCTTACACCCTACTTTACACTCCTGTTATACTCTGAAAAGCTCTTAGTGGATAGGCCACTTTCACCCCATACCCTAGTAGTGGGAACTATAAAGTATCAGTACTGTAATGAAGGATTGTGTAAAATATATTCCCCCCATAAATTTGCAATCTCGTGAGACTCTTGCGGGATTGTAAAAAAGTAGGAAAGGGAAGAGAAAATCTGTCTAAAGAGAGTGGCTTCAGCAGAGAGGCTTATGTGTTTGTAGACTCTACTACCCACACCCAAGAATGCAGGACTAATATCCATGAGACATATTCTAAGTGTTTGCGCTTGCGATACTCTTGTGATACTCAGAGATATATATGGGTGGATGCAGGTGTTTGTGTGCTCCCGCTCTTGTGAGAGTCTTGTGGGAGTCCTTGGCAAGCTTGTGTGGGTGAAGCTTGTTGTGGGGGCCTCATACAATCCTGTAAGACTCTTGCGAGAGTTGCATGGAAATTTGCAGAGTGACCCTGCCATGCGGTCTTTGCTTGATCTCACGAGAGTCTCAAGAGCTTGACTGCACAGGGAGAGAAAAGAGTGTGTATTACTACAGCACAAGTGCTATTAACTGTTTAAAACAACCATGAAGCAACACAAATAAAGCAGAGGTTGTGAATTTTAATTATTAAGCTAAAATAAAAACTTTTAAAAAACCATTAAAGGGGATTATGGTACATGTACTCATGTTTAATTCTCTACTGTATTATGGATTAGCATTAAATTATAACTGAAACATGATAAAAGAACCATATACAATAGACGACAATGAAATTTAGAACTTTACGATCTTGCGAGTGTCCTGCGAGTGTCTCGCCAGTAATGAAACCTCAAAACAAGTTCTATTCAATATTTATCTGTTTAATACCCACACACAATTTAAAAGGATTTTGCAAACTATGAACCATATCCTGTTTTGTTACAATAAAAAAAAACATTCTTTTACTACAGACAGACAGAAACAACGTTATTCGGTCTAGCTAGATGATAAAAGTAGAAAAGCAATAAAACCATACAGCTTGATACAAACTGCAATAAGATCGCACAGCAAGTGTATTTCAATTAAAAGACAAATAAAACATTAAATACAAATAATCATAGAAAATGAGAGACCCACACAAAAACAAACAGGTAAAAAAGTGCATAAATTACTACATGTACAGTGCTGCCCTCTGCTTTATAGCACATTGAATGTAAGTGGCAGTTAAAAAACAAATTCACAGAAGGAAGAGTCTGCTAATAATTAAAATCTGCTTTGCAATATCGAATGTTCTATTTTTTTTTAAAAGGTAACAAGTCGTGATTTCTAAGGGATGTGTAAAATTTACAGAAAAACAGAAAGTGAATTGTGCTTTGTGCTGAATGATCGTCGCAGTGACAGGCAGGTAGGTTATGGAAATAGGAGCCCTGATGAGGAGAAGCAGACAGAAAGTGCACTGTGTATAGTCTAAGTTTAATTAACAAAAATCTGTGGTGCTGGTTACACATTCATGTTAGGTAGGGTTCAGTGCCAGTGTTTGTACAGATTTGCATATACGCTTGAACAGTAGGCATATCAACCACCCTCCGAATTTTCTCATCCATTCGACTGACTTAAAAAGTGTTCTTTAGAGAAGTGAGGGAGGCAACTACCACACTACTAGGGGAAGTAACCAGGTATTCGTGTCCCAGACTTAGGCAAATGTCGCGAGTATACCTTATCCAGGGAATTGTCAGGCCTCTGTCAAGTTTCAGACAGTCAGCGAGCACCGCCCTGTTGAAAGAAGTCTGGGTCCTGGACCAGATTTTAAGCCAAAGTCGGAGTGGTTGCAACATTATAAAATCATTTATGTACCCAATCCCGACCTCAGAGTAGCATTTGAAAGAACTGGTACTTCTTCGGACGGATAGTAACCTTTCAAAGAAAATTCTCAATTACTTCCGGACTCCGTTGGTCATTAATGCCCCACATCCCTGCCCCATAGGAGGCAAGGGCACAGCATTTGGCTTTATAGATGGCCAGAAGTTCCTTGACTGGCTTGTAGCCCAATCTGTGGACAAAGTTATGTAGAGCCTATAGAAAGCTACAGATCTACTAGTTTTTAGGGGACATCATGCTAAGTAAGTGTCAAAGGGAATACCTAAATATGAGAACGAAGGCACAGTACTAACCCTAGAGCTGTTAACTACAAAATCTGTGCTGTACTTTTTCTTTGCATCCTAGCCTGATTGACCCTTAAATCTAAGCTAGACATGAACTGCCAAAAGCGATCCAGCAAATGTTGAAAGCCGATTGCTGTTCTGGCCGTTAGGACAGTGTTGTTGGCATAGATTAATGTGGGCACACTGAGGTCACCTATGCAGGGGCAGGTGGCCCTAAGATCATGCAGATTCTCCTCCAGGCAATAATATACAATGAGAATAAGAATGGGGCCAAACACCCAGCCCTGACCTATGCCTCCCGCCAGGTTAAAGGCTGAAGTATAACAAGCAAATAAACAAGTTCTATTGAATATATGTCTGTTTCATACTTACGCACATTTTACAAAGATTTTGCAAACTGTGAACCATATCCAGTTTTGCTACAATAAAAAAAATCATTCTATTACTAAAATAGTGTCTGAACACAATAAATATTATAAAGTGACTCAACCATACATACACTAACAAAAAAAATTGATTAACTTAATAAAAAAAGCTAGAAATTCACTGAAAAAACAAAGGTTGAAGTAAAGTTATATTTAGGTGTAATAAAAATATCTCTTTCGAATAAAAAAACGTATAAATTCACTGCAAAAACAAAGGTTAAAGTATCATTATAGTTAGGTGAATTTCTCAGTGACAACATTACCATTTTGAACTAACAAAAACACAGAAATTCTGCAGTTATAATAAGTAGCACTAATTATAACTTGCACCCCTCCATGCACTGCTTATGACCTCACATATGACATCACTCATGACATGTTCTATGACATCATTTGTAACATCACTGATGACAGCTCAAATTACATCATTGACAACATCACAAATGACCTCATCCAGTATGCTAGTTTGTTTTTGCAGGGTGATGTCCTATTACTTTTTGAACTAATTTTGTAAAGCTTGGATTCAGCTAATGCATGTAAATGTTTAGAAAATCATGCTGACCCCCGGCCTTGTCCTACCCCATGGTCTCGTTTAAAAAAAAAAAAAGGGTTTTGGCCCCAGGGATACCCTGCCTCTCTATATTGTATTGTAATTGCATTTATATAGCGCTTACTACCCCCGACGAGGTGTCGAAGCGCTTTTTCGGCGAGTAGCACGCTACTCCGGGACCCATAGAGGATTAGTGTTGAATTAGTATAGTGAAACATGCAAGTACATTTTAAGTGGTGGATAGGTTAGTCAGTTATTTGGATTTGGAATGATAGCAGAAGGATAGAGGAGGAAAAAAGGTTTGTATTTATATAGCGCTTGTTACCCCTGATGGGGTGTTTAAGCACGCTACTCCGGAAGCCCATAAAGGATTAGTGGTGAATTAATATGGTGAAATATGAAAGTAATTTCAGTGGTGGATATTAGTCAGTTATTTGGAGTGAGAAGTATAGCGGAGGGATAAAAAGGGAAGAAAGGTTTGCATTCATATAGCACTTGTTACCCCTGATGGGGGTTGAAGCGCTTTTCTGGCGAGTAGCACGCCACTCCGGAACCCATTAAGGATTAGTGTTGAAAATTAGTATAGTAAAATATGAAGTAATTTGAGTAGTGGATATGTTATTCAGTTATTTGGGTAGAGAAGGGTAGGTGGCTGGATAGAAGAGGGAAAGAGGTTTGTATTTATATAGCGCTTGCTACCCCTGATGGGGTTTTGAAGCGCAAGTAGCACGCTACTCTGGAACCCATAAGTATTAGTGTTGAATTAGTATGGTGAAACATGAATGTAATTTTAGTGGTGGATATGTTAGTCAGTTATTTGGATTGAGAAGGGTTGGGGAGGGTAGAAAAGGGAAAAGGTTTGCATTTATATAGCGCTTGTAACCCTGATGGGGTGTTGAGACGCTTTATTGGCGAGTAGCACGCTACTCTGGAACCCATAAAGGATTAGTGGTGAATTAGTATAGTTGAATATGGAAATTGAGAAGTGAACGTGTTAGTCTGTTAATTTTGATTGAAAAGGATAGTGGAGGGATAAAAGAGTGAAGGATTTTTTTTTTTTAGGTCTTAGCAGTAGGAGGAGGCTTTTGGATGAGTAAAAAGGAGTTTTGGAGGGGAGGAGTCAGAGGGAAGAGTTTAGAAAGGTTTGTTTTAGGGGATCGGTATAGTAAAAGAAGTTTAGAAGTATAGAAAAAAATGTTCTTTTTTTAACTTTTTGTCAGGAGAGGGGACTGAGTCCCTGAGTCCTAAAATGGTTGGTTGTGGCAGTTAATCCGATTTTATCTCTGGATCGGTGGGCTCCGCAGATCCTACGTGGCGTGAAATATAAATACATTCTCCAAAGTCACTGAACAGATTACCATCAAATCACAAAAAGCATGCTTTCTGGAGCCAGATGTATCTTTCTGCCAGATTTGGTGTAGTTAAGTTCAGTTGTTTTGGCTGTAGTGCTGTCTCATTTTCCTATGGAAAATTACATGGGGAAAACGTTTATTGGGACCCTCCAACCCCTCTCCCCCCCTACTTGAAGGATCATCCCAAAAGTTTCCCATAGGAAGATGCAACCTTTTTGGACTGTTTTATGAAGATTAGTGAAACAGCACCCAAAATATAATCAAACCAAAAAATCAATTCCTATGGCAACGTGGTCCTAACTACAACTACAACCGCTGCATGTGTGTGTGTGTGTGTGTGCTATATGCATGTGTGTGTGTATAATAATCCTTAAGGAAAGAACTCCAACTGCAGTGCACCTGTTGATTGTGCATATAACATAAGACAAAGACAACCCTATATACCCTCAGAGACTCGGGTCAACATATATAGAATGCACATCAGTCCCGTGGGACTCATTCAAGCTTGGAAACCTCTTAGTTATATAAAGGAATCCAATAATTATTAGCATAGACATTTTTCATACAGCAGTGTGCAGCCACACCAATGAAACTTTTCAGCTTCACAGAAGCTTTTGTCAAGTAAGAACATACCTCAAAAACACATAATCGGGGGCGTGGCTTGCAGCCACCGAAGATGGCCGCACGCTAGGTGAGCTGCGCTAGCAGTCGGCTTCTACTCACCCAAATCCGGCAGAATCCTGAGCAGCCGCAACAGTCCACGGCGTCGGAAGACGTAGGGGGACGGTGGGATCCATCGGAGCCCTGAGGCGACCCCCCGAAGTGCCCCATCGCTTGTCCCTGGAGGTCCGATTCGTTCGGCCGAGGTCGGCAAAATGGCGCCTGCCAACTGAGTGGCCAGCGATAGCGGAGCCCGAGACCAGAGGAGGCAGCGTGGTGGGCGGGTGGCATTCCCTGTCGCCCCCCGCAGGAGGAGAGGAGCGCCGCAGTTCGCGTGCTCCCTGTGGCCCCGTGATCGGCTATACATCAGGCCGAGGGAACAGCGGCGATTGAAGCGGAGTGCTCCGTGGAGTGCCCCCGACTGTGTGACCTCCGAGCGGCGGGCCCCCGGTAAGGTGCTCAGGTCGGGAGTGAAGGAGAGCGGGCAGTCTCTTTGGTGGCCGGCATGCAGGACCGGAAAGGGCCGTGTCAGCTGCACATTGGGCCCGGGCTGAAGCGGGCTGCGGGTGTCCGCCGCGAGCCTGGTGGCGGGTGCTTTGGAAACTGGCAAGGACGGCGAGGCGAGCTGTGGGAGTGCCCCACCTCGCGGGACCACGGGCAGCCGGCACCCTGTGTGATCGACGGGGGCCTGAGAGAGACGGCGTACTCCCAATCCGGTGGCAGAGGTGTGCATTTGGGGAGCGCCCCAGCAAGGGCATTTCATCGCGTCTGTGCAGGGACGAGGGCGCACAGGGCTTGGAGAGACGGCGCTACCCACCAACGGACCCCAGCAGGTCAGACCCGACCGGCGGCAACGACCACTCAATCATTCCCTCGCCAGTAGTGGACACGACCCACCGGAGAGGGGGGCCCGGAGACGGCGTCGCAGGCGCTCTTCACGACACACCAGAGAGAGCTGCCCTTCCAGATATGGGCCGCAACAAGATGCTGGGACAAGGTCAGTCAAACCACATTGACAAATACACAGTGGCCATGGGAAAGGATGATGGGCATCCGGGAGGTGGCCAACAGGGGGAGCCGGTCAACAATGACCCTGACCCGTCGCTCAGGGACATCATGGGAGCCTAGAGCCCAAACTGGACTCAGTGACTGAGCAGGTCAACCTCCTACGTGCCGACTTCCGGAAGATGTCCGAGAAGGTGGCCGTTGCGGAGACTGGGATTGGTAGTCTCCAATCCAAAACGAAGAGGCTGGAAGAGCAAGTGGCCGCCCTAACAAAGAACCAAACTGATATCTACGCCAGGCTGGAGGACCAGGAGGGACGGGCTAGGCATAATAACATTCGCATAGTGGGGGTCCCGGAGGGTCTGGAGGGGCCGTCCATGTACTGGTTCGTAGAGGACTTGATTCTCAATCATCTGAAGCCGAAGCGACTGTCCAATTTCTTCTCGGTCGAAAGAGCCCATCGCGCGTTGGGGGGGAAACCTAAGCCAGGGACCCCGCCACGTACTATCATTGCCCGGATCTTAAACTACCGAGATCGGGATGCTATACTACAGGCGTCAAGGGTAGCCGGGGATCTCAAGCTCGACAATGCTACCATCCGGTTCTTCCCAGACTTTACTCTTCATGTCCAACGACTGCGCAGGTCCTTTGAAGGGGTTAAGAAGGCTCTTCGAGATCAAGGTGTGAAGTATATGATGCTCTTTCCGGCCCGCCTAAAGATCCTGGACGGCAGCAAGTCTTACTTCTTTGAGTCACCGGAGGAAGCCAGTGACTGGCTGGAGGGATGGCGGACAGCGGGCAGGACTGGAGGCCCGCGCAGATCTGAACAGCGCCCATCGGGGCGAGAGGTGGCGGAATGATCAGACATGCTGCGGGCAGTCAAGGAAGTGTCCAGACTGGGTCCAGGTAACGAGGAATGGCAGAATGATTTGTGGTGACTTTTGCCTTGTGTGGCGGAGCGACCAGATGGGGTCCCTGGGCCTGGCGATTACATGCGGGTGCCCTCGGATGCCACGTGACATTAGACACTGGGGTTTCTCTTCAGCGATGTTTTGACTGTCGGCCACGGCCTTCCTACGGTCGAATGGTTATAATTTGTGGGGATGGGAGGCAGGGACGGGGGAATTGCTTACGGGCTGCTCGATTATTTCCATTATAATGGGTTAGAATTCCGTCAGTCATGTATAGCATCATTCGCTGACTGCAAGCTCACGTTTCCTTTTCAGGTTTGATATGGGGCAGTTGGGATGACAGGCACTCTGCATGTTTGAAAGGTGGGAGGTTGGGGACCCACCGCGCAGGGAGGCAGGGTGGGGGGAGTTGGTTGGGGGGAGGAGGGTTGTTCGTGGGCAAGGGGTACGTTCTGCTCATTATCTCTACAGTACTATTGCATGTGGGGGTTGCTCGAACGGGGTACACTGGGACACAGACTACCGGAAGAGGGGGAGGTCCGATGCTCAAGATGGGATATCAGGCACGCATTAACATATGGACGTGGAACGTCAATGGGTTGGGCAATAAGATCAAGCGCACACTGGTGTTACAATATCTGAAGAGGCATTTCCCGGATGTGGTCCTGCTTCAGGAGACACATTTACGGGGCAACAGATGTAGAGCCCTTGATAGATTTGGGTACAAAATGGTAGCCCACTCTGGGTTTACGTCCGGATCCAGAGGGGTGGGCATTCTAATTCGTAACACCCTGCCAATAGTAATCTCCGGCACTTGGACTGACGACACCGGCTGTATGGTAGCGGCAGCTGGGAGGTGGGAGGGGCGGACAGTGGTCCTGGGCTCCTGTTATATCCCGCCTGGTCTCCACTCTTCAACGTACACACGTCTGGGGTCCTTCCTGACTGATCTCCCCTGGGGTACCCTTCTGTTAGGTGGGGATGTAAATGCTGTGATGGATGCAGACTGGGACCGGTCGGGAGGGGGGCAGGGATCCAGGGGGGAATACGGGCTCCAAGACCTTGTTACAGCCATGGGGCTTGGTGACATCTGGCGCACACATCACCCCGCGCAACGCCAATACACATTTTACTCGGCTAGGCACGGGTCCTTCTCCCGACTTGATCACTTCTTCGCGCGTGTTGACCAATTGGGCGACTTTATGGAGCCTCGCATCCTTGCCCGGGGAATTTCGGAACACTCCCCGGTTGGGGTCACACTCAAGGGTCCGGAGATAAACAGGGCCTCCTTCCCGAGAATTGATCCGTGGCGCATTCGGGATGACACCATCAGTGATAAGCTCCGGGAGAGCTCTCAGTTGTATTTTGAAGAGAATAGGGGCTCTGTGCAGTCTAGTATCACGCTCTGGGAGGCAGTCAAAACCGTTCTGAGGGGGCAGGCACAGGCCTTGATTGGGGCCCAAAAGAAAGAAGAGTCATTACGGGCCAGTCAGCTGGAGGGCAAGATAGAGAGGCTGGAACGAGAAGTCGGCGCTGCGCCATCGGAAGATCTCCATCATACTTTGGCTCTTAAGCAGAAGGAGCTCAGGGCTCTGGCCGAGAGTGAAGCACACGCTTACTCCATTGCCACCCAGCACCGTATCTATGAAGTGGGGGACAAGGCCCTCAAGCTACTGGCGTGGCTCGAGCGACGGAACATGGAGCGCTCTTGGGTGGCTGAGGTGCGCGACCGGACAGGCTCCCTAGCCTCCAATAGTGCAGACATAGCGGAAGCCTTCGCGTCCTATTATGAAGGGGTCTACACCCAGGTCTGTACCCGGTCTGAGCAGGATTGCGCAGAGTTTCTACACGATTTCGCGCTGCCCACCTTATCACAGGAGCAAAGAGATCGCCTGGAAGCGGATCTCACCGGGGAGGAGATAGGCGAGGCCCTCAACTCCCTTCAATCTGGGAAGGCGCAGGGGCCGAACGGGCTCCCGGTGGAGCTCTACAAACAACAGGCCACCATTGTCACGGACCCTCTCCTTCAGATGTATCTTGAAGCATGGGAGGTGGGATGTCTTCTGCCGGACCAAAGAGAGGCCACAATCGTCGTGATCCACAAAGCAGGAAAGCTGGCGGATCAATGTTCGTCCTATCGCCCAATCTCACTCATCAACGTGGAGGCGAAGGTCTTGGCTAAGGCCCTGGCGGATAGACTGCTATCGGTACTGCGGAACCTGATGCATGTCGACCAGTCCGGGTTTATGCCGCGCAGGAGCACCCGCCACAATCTGCGCCGCCTATACGGAGTGTTATACATGACGGAGGATGTGGGGACCACCCAGACAGCATTGATGGCGCTGGACGCCTCAATGGCATTCGATAGTATCGAATGGCCCTATTTGTTCATGGTGCTCCGGCGATTGGGGTTCGGTCCAACATTCTGCAGCTAGGTGAGGCTCTTATACGAGCAGCCGGTGGCGAGGGTGAGAGTTACTGGCGCTGTCTCCAGGGTCTTCCCCCTGCGGAGGGGCACAAGACAGGGGTGCCCTCTGTCCCCCCTCCTCTTTGCACTGGCCTTGGAGCCGTTGGCTCACTGGATAAGGAGGGACAGATCGTTCTGGGGCTTGGCGTTAAATGATGAATGGGAGGAGCGTATTTCCCTATACGCTGACGATATTGTGCTCTATATGGCCAGACCGTACCACTTGATAGCGCAGGCCCTTCACCTTTTCGAATTGTTCGGTAGCTATTCAGGCTACACCATTAACTGGGCGAAGTCAGTGATTTTTCCGCTCTCCGGTCCTCCCCCACGGATTCCGACTAGGTGTCCCGCTTCCATCACCTTAAATGGATTTAAATATCTGGGGGTCTATGTCACGAGAGATAGGGCGGAGTTCCTGGCCAGGAACCTAGAGCCCCAATTAGCGCGCCTTAAGACCGACGTGAATCACTGGAGATCGCTGCCTCTCTCCCTCATGGGCAGAGCAGCAATGTTCAAAATGCTTGCATATCGCGTTTGCTCTACATTCTGCAGAACACGCCATATCCGATCCCAAATGGGGTATTTGCACGGATAACGCACGCCCTGAGGACACTCCTGTGGGATGGGGGCATCCCTAGAATAGACAAGTTGACGAGGGGGGTGTATGACGGGGGGCTGGCCCTCCCGGACGTCCAGTTGTATTATTGGGCCTCGCAGCTGCAGGTGGTAAACGATTGGGTGTACGCGGATCGGTCGGAACCGGCCTATCGAGTGGACCGACTAGTCATGCCTGCTGGGAGTTGTGAGCCGCTGCTCTATGCCCGGAGGCCTGGAAAAGGTTGGCCGTCCCATACGGGAGTGGTGGTACAGTGCTGGAGGGAGGCAAATAGATTTCTGGGATGGTCAGGCTCCCTGACTGGTAGAACCCCCTTATGGCATGGAGACCAATTAACGGATGTGACTAGCTTGAGTGGGTTCCGGGGATGGAAGCTCATAGGTATTGAATACTTGGGAGATGTCTGGAGGGGGGATGCCCTTCGCTCCTTCGCCTATCTCCAGGGAGAATACGACCTTCACGACTCACAACACTACCATTACATACGCCTCTCCCATGCCCTGCATGCCCACATAAAAAGTGGTACGTCAATCCCGGAGTATTCCCCTATGGAGGATAGGCTGCTCCTGGATCCGATAACTGAGAAACCCACCTCCACAATATACCACAAACTCATAAACAACATGCCGGACCCACTGACGTCATTGCGGGCACGGTGGGTGGGGGACATAGGCGAGTTAGAGGACGACGACTGGCAGGACGCCCTACAAAGTCCACGAGAGATAGCAATCCGATGTAGGTTTCGGTTAGTGCAGCTTAAAATCCTGCATCGAGTATATTACCCCGCACCCACCTATACGCCTGGGGGAGAAGTCAGTCGGCCCTTTGTGCACGGGGATGCCGGGAGGAGGGCACCTTCTACCATATCCTCTGGGACTCCCCGGAGATAGTGCCTTTTTGGTCTAAGGTAGTTGATACGATGTCGGCCGTGGTGGGCTCACCGGTCCCATTAGAGCCCAGGTGGTTGCTCCTAATGATCAAGCAGGATTCGGACTGGACTAGGCATAAGGAGATCTGGCTGGCATTGGCAGCAGGTGTGGCCAAAAGGAACATAGCGAGTGGCTGGGGATCGCGGACACCGCCACGGTGGGACCAGTGGGTGCGGGACCTGGATCGGTGTCAAAGGGCCGAGGAAACTATTTATAAGAGCAGGGGATGCACTAAGAAGTGGCAGAAAATATGGGGGCCTTGGCTGAAGTACAGGGAAATGAGGGGTGGATTGGGGTCGTGATTTCGAGGGTTATTTGCCTTACCTGTGTCTTCGGAGATCCTGTGACGAATGGTGGTCTGCAACTCAACCACATGCATTATGATAATTGTCCTGCATTGTATGACGTGATGAGCAATGTTAATAAAAAGATTTTCAAAAAAAAAAAACACATAATCAAACTATTATAGACATAAGGGAGTTATTATTGTGATCTGGCTTCATTATAAATCAACTTCATATATAGCGACAATGCAGGAAAAAAATCATCATAATTGTGAGACATCCTTATTATGGTGAGTGTTCATCTAAAAAATCCAGTGGACATGTAATCATAAATATAAAATAGTTACTGCTGTCAGTCGGCCTCATTACACATCAATTTAAGCTATGAGAATAAAGCAAATCCAAAATGTATTTCACTAGTAAGGCATCATGTTTCTAATTGAAATTTCTCCAAATGATTCCAGTTGGTAAGAGGGCAATTAAAATGACAATGCAAATGATGGTGATAGAATAAACAATCAAATAACCGAGAAACTGATATATGTAAGAGCAGTCATACAGGAATGGTATATTAGTGTGTGGTACTGTATGACTAAATAGAGGACAGGATAATATTTGAATATGACCTACTAATGTATCATGTATGGGTGTGTGTCCATGAGCTAGTTCTGCATGCCCATGAATTATAAGTATATTATCTTTGGGCAAGTGCCCAAACTTTATCTATTACATATGCTCTTTAACTTCATAAGACTGTAAAATGGCATGCAATTTTCTCAGAAGACGTATTATTATATTCCATATAGGTACCCCAATATAGGCTTCGGTAACATCCCAACCTTTCACCTATATTCATCCCTACACTACATACATAATGGGCTGCTAGGACTGACCCTTTACCTAGTTACGGTACTGCTTACAGAACGTGGGGTTTTCCCTGACCAAATAGCCTCATACATTATGCATGAGGATCCTTGGATTTTTGGAATCTCAGCAGGGCTACCATCTCCTGCATAATAACTATGTACAAGGTTCATTCCCGACGTCATCCTTAGTCCGACAGTGGCACAGCAAGGTAGAACCCCTGGGGATACCTTCGGGTATATAAACATCACATCTTGCTGAGATAGAGAGAGGAAATCACGACTTCCATGCCGACACAATGACGCGAGATGCTGAGGTTCCTTTATGCAGATACTCCAGCTCGCAGTGGTCTAACATCCATTGCGGGGTGTCCAACCCGAGACCAAGACGGGGTCCCACAGTCTCTCACTTCAGGTAACAAGGTTGACTTTATCCTAGAGGGATTATTGGCTTAATACCTACATACATGCTAGGTACACTTAGGTACATCTAGTTAGGGTAGTATCGTAGGAGTACGCATTTTATTGTCATGTATTTTATATACTTGCCTATGTTCATGATTATAGCAGAATGGTAGAGATCTACCATCCTTTCACCTTCTTAGTGCTTCTAATCGTTTATATCTGTTTCTGTCTAGTGGTTGTTTCAGCACACCTATTTTACACTAGAATGACGAGTGTTCAATAAATACTTATTGAAAAACGTCCATATCGTTTATTCTGTGTATCTCTCTGACACTAAGTGAGCACGAGTGACTGAGCAAAAAGTAGTACACTGTTTCCACGATTCTGAGGGATCAGGGTTGTCATGTTCGATAGTTGCCAAGAACTATTCTCTCCTTGGTAAGAGGGGTTTCTAGTGGCACTGTGAGCTAGCTGGTATTACAGGCCAACATACCCGGTGGGGGTGTCTAGAATCAGTCTCACACCAATCCTACAGTGTATGTGGTCTAAACGTGCAGATCCTATATAAGTTTATAGGAACTACACGACATGGCGCCGCCAACGTTGGTTGGATACTTATTTAACGGTCAAATCTGAGTAGTTCAATCGTGCTATTCTCAGAGACCCCTACTCACATTTCCCCAGAGAAGTCTGGAGTGGGAGGGAACAAAAAAATTCGCAGCAGCTGAGTAGGCAAAATCCTATGTATTGGCTGTTGGTTTAATCAAGCTTGAAGGATACTTACAGGCACTTGCATCAACGTTTTTTGCGAGCGCAAACGGTGCGATTCACAAAAATCGGCCGATTGCGCTTGCAAATTGGCCTTTAGCGATGCATGAAAAGGTTTGGCAAGCACAATTTAAGAATTCGCAATTTTTTGCGAGTTCCTAAATTGCGATTGCATTTAAGGAATCGTAATTTGCGATTCCTTATATGCAATCTAAGAGGTACTTTAAAATAGCGATTTCGCAATTTGGGACCGCAAATTACAGTGAAATCAAACTGGTCTGTAATTTGCTAAAACTTTGAAAAATGCAATAAAATGCATTTTTCAAAGTTTCAGATTACACACACACATGCCCTTGGGGCATGTGTGTGCGCAACATGGGTGCACATCATAATTTCAGGGGTGCAACAGGGTGTCCTTTTGACACCTTTGCATCCTTGAAATTGCATGCGCAATTTGCGAGTGCATATTGGTACTCGCAAATTGCGCATGTACTTCTCATTCATTCCTATGGGCCTGTAGGCCCATAGGAATGAATGTAATGTAATGTAATGTAAATAGTTCTTATATAGCGCATACTGTCACCCTACGGGTATCCTGGCGCTGTGACTGACAAAATCGACATTAGAGCCTGTGAGCATCTTACCCAGGAAAACATTATTGGGAACTCAGCCAGACCCTACCTGGGAAACAGCCAGGTTTTTAGCTGCTTTCTAAATAGGGGCAAAGATTGAATTTGCCTAATGTCTAGGGGAGTTCATTCCACAGCCGTGCGGCTGTTACACCGAATGCTCTGCCCCCCGACTTCATTTTCTTAATTCTTGGAATGTTCACTAAATGAGCATTTGCTGACCGAAGGTCTCTCACGGGAACATACCATAAGAATTTCTCTGCAAGGGCTTTGGGCCCATTCCGTGCAATGCTCTAAACACGGTACACAGGGATTTAAATTGTATCCTCTGGCAGATCGGCAGCCAGTGGAGATCTTTCAAGGCTAGAGAAAGTGAAGAACTACGCTGCCTATTTAGAGCCAGCTTAGCTGCAATTGACTGAATCCTTTGCAGCTTTTGAAGTAGTGACTTTGAGCCCCCCAAATATAGTGAGTTGCAATAATCTAATCTGCTCAGGATTATACACCTCACAATTTGGGGTCTGATGGCAGTCGGTAGTAGCGGCAGAATTCTTCTCAGAGCTCTAAGCAGAGAGAAACATGTACCAACTACTTTGGTAACTTGTGATTCTAGCTGGAGATTATCATCCAACAAAACTCCCAAGTTACGCACCGTTTTAGCTGGCACTACAGGTTTGTCTGTTGGTGTTATTTGGAGCTCTATAGGAAAAGGCCGGGCAATCCTGGACGTGGAGCAGTATACAATCTCCGTTTTTCCTCCGTTAAATTGTAGAGAGTTGTTTCTGAGCCAGTTTGCGGTGTTCTGCATACACTCCTGAAAAATATCCAGGGTGATTGCCTGGTTCCCCTCTAACGAAAACACCAATTGCGTGTCATCCGCATAGTTTACAAGATCCACGCCAAAGGATCTAATAATGGAGATGAGAGGGTGCAAGTAGACATTAAACAGAATCGGACTTATCGCCGAGCCCTGTGGTACCCCATGACACATGGGGATTTTGGGAGACGTAAAAGGGGGGATTGAGACTGCCTGTTGTCTATCAGTCAGATATGATCGTAGCCATTTCAGTGCCAGGCCTTTCACCCCCATTTTTTCTAGTCTGTCCAGCAAAATGCTGTGGTTCACCGTATCAAATGCGGCTGACAAGAATGGGAAGCCATTCCTTAATTGCGACTCGCAATTTGCGAGTCGCAATTAAGGAATGTTTAGAAATTGCTATTTTAATAGTGATTTCTACATGCATAGGCTTTTGAGAGTCCCTAATTGCGATTCCTTAATAATCGCAATTAAGGACTCGCAAAAGCATTTCTTGATGCATGTACCCCATTGTTCCTATTGTGCATAACACCTTATCTCAGTTCCCTTGAAAAGCTCTTCTTATTAAAAAAAACAATGACTGAACAGACACTGTGCGCGAACTGAATATATCAGTCCAGGAAGAAGATGCAGATGCAATACACATTTGAGAAAATGTTAGAACTGCGATCACCTTAAAAGTAGCCGCATACGGTTTAACATATAGGGGTGGGCAGGTAACATTCGTGATTGAGGCACACAAATCATTTAGAACAGAGGTATTCTATTCATGGGTTATATTCCCACATGCAAATGCATCAACAAAAACATTTCATTACTATACAGAAGATGAAATACCTAACGAATACTGTTGATACGAGGACATTGAAATTCCACTCACTTACCACAAACATTTATACTGGTTTAAAGGCGCCCTACCCCATTCAAGAAATAGAGTAAGACTCGGTCCGTTCGGAAGAGACGGAGCAACATGGCCAGTACTAGCGGCCTACACACCACACCCTGACATTGACACAATGCCAGGAGGAGACTTACTTACACAACATAAAGAATTAATAAAACTTTACAGAAACATGACACAATTTGTGATGAGAACACTCACACTTCAGCCGACACCGGCTACACAACCAGGACCAGTCCAAACTTCTACAACTAAAATAACACCACAAACATTACACGCAGTGATGGGTAAATTGCCCACTAAACGTGAACAAATGCCATTTTGGGTGACTCAAAAAATAACACAGCTAGAGGCGGTATTTCCAAACACCAGCCCACATGAAAAGCATAGAATGCTAACAATTTGCTTGCCAATGGGGATAGCTCCTCCGATAGAGGATTGTACTTCTTGGGGTACAGTCTTCGCTGCAATATATACCAGAACTCATGGTATTCCTTCATTAGCAGTAATACCAGACGTATTGAGACAAATACAGAACGAGTATGGAACAGAACCTGCTCTGAACTTAGGGATGAAGTTATTAAATAATTTTGCCCAGGTATCAGGTATAATATTAGCAAATATTAAAGGGGAAGCAGCATCAGTGGCAATATGCCAACGCCTGAGAGATTTCACTCCTTTACAACAGGAGACAGAATTACCTAAAATTATTGAAACTGCCTATGCAGAATTAGGCAGGGATAGTTTGGGAGCTAGACCAGTAAAACCTCAACTAATGGGGGGTCCAGATAAAGAACAGGCAAAGCAAACACCAGCTTCTTTCAAGAAGAAATGGGACAATAACAAACAACAAAAGAATAAAGACAATAGATCTCAATCCAGAGGTAGATCTCCTCAACAGGAGACCTCCGAAAGGAGATATAACCTTAGGAATAGGGACAACATTAGAAAACCTGACAGGTATCAGAACACTGATACACGTCCTTCTCGTTCCTTTCAGGGCTCTTCGAAAAACTCCGAGAGAGAGGGACGGTCGGAACACAGACAGGAGGAGCGTACAAAGTCCAGAGACACGCAACGCGCTGCGGACTATGCACCTAAGAAAGAAGAAAAACAAAAATCTAAACCTCAATTCAAAAAGAAGAAAGTAGCAGGTCTCAAGATCGGACATGCCCAGAATTCTGAGGACTCAACTACTGAACTGGGAATGGGCTCTGACGATGCAAGACAGCGCAGCAGAAGTAACAATAGCTCACCAGAACCTGATGGAATTTCTGGTGACAGCAGAGTTGAGTGAGTATATCACGGTGGAAAAACCTGATTCTAGGGTGAGTGTCCCACATAGGTTACACGAAATAACACTCCGGATGGAGGGGGACAAACCCAGGAAAATTAAAGGTCTCTTTTGGGAGAACCTAACTTTTGGCTATGACATTTTATTAGCTGAAAAAGATTGGCCGCCTGCTATTGTTATGGATTGCCCAAAAGGAGAAACGGTAATTATGCCAGCTTTTTCCGACCTCGTTCCCCAATTTTTAAAACATACATATGCTTGGGAGTGGGAAATAGCCCTTGCTCCTGCACTATATCGTAACCATGTTGGATGGGATAAAGAGTCAACCCACCACGTGATACCATTAAAATCTACTCCAACTCCACAGAGACAATATCCAATAAAGCAAGAAGTTTAAAAACAGGTCAGGAAGATCTTAGACCAACTTGAATACCAGGGGGTGATTGAAACTTGCACCTCTTCAATGAATAACCCTTTGTTTCCTGTAATGAAGCCTGACAATACATATCGTCTAGTTTCGGATTACAGACATCTAAATTCATGCACAAAACCATTTTTAGTACAAAATGCAACAGTGCCACATTAATGAATAACATTGTGCGGAAAAAATACAAAACAACACTAGATATCTCAAATGGATTTTTCTGCCAGAATATAGCACCTGAGAGCAGATACTTAACAGCATTCTCAGCAGTAGGGGGCTCATTACGATGGCGGGCGGACATCAGTCCGCCCGCCATCGTTGCGGGTTCTGGGACCACCCGCCGGTAAGGCGGCTGTCCCGCTGTGTGTATTAGGATGTGCCCGCCACTATGGCGGGCGCATCCAGGGCCCTCATCATTGCGGACGGTGCTGCTGGCTGCAGCACCGTCCGCAATGCCAAAATGCCACGTAGTGCATTTCAATGCACAACGTGGCAGGCACCACGCGGTGCCTGCCACCTTGTGAATGGAAATGTAGGGGGGTACCATGGGTACCCCCAGTGCACACACACCCTCCCCCCACACAGAGGGGACCCACAACAGGCCCCCGAACACAGCCTCCGCCAGCCTTTCCATGGCAGTTCCACCGCCATGGAAAGGCTGGCTGACGCCAGCAGTGTAATCTGGCGGGCTGTGCCTGCTAGGCACCGCCTCCATTATACCCATGCTGACCGCTCCGCCAGGCAATCGTGACGATTGCCTGTTGCGGAAGTGTGGATGGCGGTCTTTGTGACCACCGCGGTCACATAGCGATTCCCCCCGCCATCCTAATGTGACGGGGGGAAACGGGAGTCAGATGGTGGAGTGACCACCACCGCCGGCCCGGCGGTGGTGGTCCCTCCGCCATCCTAATGAGCCCCTTGGTTCCCAGCGACAATTTTGTCGACTAGCCCAGGGATATAAAAACAACCTGGGGCTGTTTTCCGCCAGTGTAACTGAATGGATGAGGAGGCATTGTCCTATGTAGATGATATTTGTCTGATGGATGATGACCTGGAGGAACACTTGACGAGTGTGAACACCATAATTTTGTGATTTGCCTCTGAGGGCTACAAGTTTAACTTTAAAAAATCAAAAATAGCCCATCTCAATGTCCTATTTTTGGGATATGAGCTTTCAAGTGAAGGGAAAAGCTTGGCAGCCAACTTTTTAGAAAAATGCGTACTGCTCCAACTTCCAACATCATTGAAAAATTTACAGTCCATACTGGGATTCCTAAATTTTGGCAGAACATACATTTTGGATTATGCAGAATGGGTTAAACCTTTCTACGACCTCATAAGACCTGATTTTTCAGTTAGGCAATGGACACAAGAACATACAGATACACTTCGTACACTCCAGGCTGACATGATAGCGTCTAAACACTTACAGACAAGCGTAAATGTCCGCAACCTGGTGATCCGTATAGTTGCGAGTCAACCTGGGTACACATACCTCACATATAATGAAACAGTACCCATTGCTTACAAATCACACTTGTACACAAATGCTGATATGCGTTTCGCAGCCACAGAAAAAATTCTGACAGCAGTGCAGACTGCTGTACTGAGAGAAAGAGCACTGGCTCGGGGAAAACGAATAATTGTCGTGACTCCAGTACCAGCCTTAGAGGCTGCGACAAAGGCAAGCGTTCCTAACGCTAAAGCGTTACATCCGAGATAGATACAATGGGCTAATTCTCTCACTGCATCAGATGTAGAATACAGATATGATCCAAATCTGAAAACACAAGCATTTCTGCAATATGAACAAGAATATCCTCTCCCAAATGAAATAATGCCTCGAGATCAGTATGAATACATAATTTACACTGACGGATCTGCACAACCGGCCATAGGAAGCAAACAACAATACAGCACCACGTGTGGTATTGTTAAAGGTCGTATGCGAGATGGTAAATTCCATCCAAGTTGTACAAAAACCCAGTCTCTAGGAAACTGCACGGCTCAGTTAGCAGAACTGAAAGCTCTTTTATTGGCACTGATAAATAAGAATCGAGGATTCCCCACACTAATAGTGTGCGATTCTTTTTACTGTGTCCAGTCATTCAATGAATATCTTCATTATTGGGGACAAAATGGGTTTAAAAGACTCAAAAGGTGGCACAATTAAGCACAAACTTCTATGGGAACAGGTAGCAGAGTTGAAAAACGAACTACCAAGAGCTCATGTGATACACACTCTGAGTCATCAACGTGATGGTGTTCACGTTGAAGGGAATTCATTGGCTGATGAAGCCGCAAAGGGGGCAGTACGAACTGCTTCCGTAGCTGCAATCACTTGTTCAAAAACGAGAATAGACAGGCAGATAATGGTAGCTGTCATTGCTTCACGCAAAGACAATAAAGCACTTCCGAAAGGTTTTCCACTCAAGTACTCCTACAAGTTAGATGCAAACAACGTTTCATTTGCTCAGATCCCAGGAGTGGGGAATAGTGTAATACCAAACATGGATCGCAGATTATGCTTAATATTATCTGCACACGAGGGTTTGGGTTCTGCACACGCAGGAGTTACGGCGACTGTTTCTTTACTGAAACAACGCTATTGGTGGCCAAGGTTAACAAAGCAGACCAAAGACTATGTCTTGAAGTGCGACATCTGTCAACAGATGAAGGGCTCCACCATAACACGTCCAGCGCAGACACCATTGCTAAAATCAGACAGACCTCTCGCGTGTGTCTATTTGGACCACTGCAGCCCCTTACAATCTGATGGGGACTACAAGTAAATAATGGTTGCAGTGGATTCCTGCTCGAGATTCCTATGGGGGTGGCCTCAGCGCTCGGCTGACGCTCGAACTGTTATCAAAGATTTGCGAGTCTTTATAGGGACATACGCAATTGGCACATTACATTCTGACCGTGGCCCCGCGTTTAGCTCTAGGGCTTACAAGGAGGCCATGGGAGGTTTGGGTGTAGCATTGCGGTACTCCTCTCCGTACCATCCAGAGGGAAATTCAATTGTGGAGAGGAAGAACCGGGACTTAAAGCAATCATTAACAGCTAGAGTATTAGGCATGGTTGGTAGTTGGGTCCATCACTTATATGGGGTTCAGAGGGCCTTAAATAATAACATGCCAAGAAGCTCTCTAGGGGGTGTCACTCCTTATGAGGTCCTATTTGGGACGAGAATGTGGGTACCTGACCTAGATTGTGAAGGCACCGTGGCGGATGAAAAACCTTTTGACATCAATAAAAGTTTGGCTGTCTTACAGGAACTGAATGAATCACGGGCACTACAAAGCAATGTCCAAGTGAAAAGGTTCGCCACTGGGGAAGTCAAGTCAGTCACAGCAAGACCTGTCTGGGTCCCTAAGGTTGGGGATCTTGTCAGAGAGAAAATAGCGGACAAAAAAGAATTTGGGCCATCATACAGTAAGCCTGTGCCTGTCCTGGCCATTGAAGGAACAAGAACTGTACTTCTGCCGCCTCTTGCCGGAAAAAAGGAGAAAAGATTCATCTCCATTGATCTGATAAAACCACACTATGTGGCCAATACTGAATAGTAGGCCTCATGGGCTCCTGGGTAGCCGACGCACTCCTCTCGCTGCCATACAGGAAGTTCAAACAGAAAGGCTCATCACCTTCGAAGAGCCACCCATACGAAATGATGGACTAAGCAACAATGCAATGGAACTCGTTCCCCCTGAACAAAGAATACAAAATCAAAAAGAAAGACAAATTTCAATTCGACCTAACACTGATGTCTACATAAATATGCCTCAACAAGAACCATCTACAAGTTCAACAAAACTTGCTGAGCTACCTAAAATAGATCAAACTGCATCTGGCTATTTCATCGACTTTGATACCTTTTCTTTGGATCCAAGTGGACCTGAAACAACGCCAGCCCCAATTTCTCATAAACAGCAAATCAAAGACTTCTACACTTCTCTTAAAAAGACTTACCTGGTGCCACCTTGGATAGAACTTTGGATAAGCACCGGTATACTTTTCTTTCTCTTCTGGTGAGGCATAGTAGCTGTCTTCTGCTTACTTGTTAATGGAACTTACCTCCACCAAAGCTCTGCAGCATCAAAAGTGAACTTGCTCTTAAAACATCATGTTTCATCACATCGTGAACAGAGCGACTTGTCATCAGTGAACATTACAGCAGTTCCTATACCGGATGGTATAGTATGGGACAAGGTTGATTATGATATATTCAGACCGACAGAACTTTTGAAAATACCACATTTATTTAAAATTTCATTGAATGATATCATTACCTCCAGTACATTTTCCGATGATTGAGATTTTGAAACTGTGAATAATATGTTGTCTGATTTAGAACAATCTGCCGCATTTTCGGGCAATGAAATGTTAGAAGACACATCAGACTTTAACACAATGCATTGTTATCAGGAGTTAAAAGTTTTCAGATGAAGGTAAAAGAGTCAAGGAAACTCCTGAAAACTTGGAATGGTTTACCACTGTCCTACCTAGGAAGATCTAACGCAATAAAAATGACGATTTTACCCACATGAGTCACATGAGGGAAACAATGGCATTTTTGCGAAATATTCACATAAACTGCTGCAAAGTCGAACATCCTTGATAATGCAACAGGTTGGACCAGTTGAATTAGTGACATCGTTGTCAAGAAAGGTCAATTTGTGGAATATTGTAATGATTAAAATTAGCAGTTTTAGGTGGTTTCAGGATCTGAAGGTCAGAAATGCCCCCTGGGGGGGCAGATTTACAAGAAAGTGACGCATCTGTAGAGATGCGTCACTTTCCCTACGCCACCCTGAGAAACCCTTGCGCCACCATGGATGCGCCGTATTTACAATACGATAATGAGTAAAAAATGCCTACAAGGGATTTTGTTGAAAGTTCTACTCTAGTATGAGTTACATATAATTACTTTCTGTTCAAACCCAAATGGTCTCAAACCTATGACCCAATCTGTACTTATATAAAGATATACAATAAATGAATAAATGATCATTTCAAAAGCACGGAGAATCTTTTTCCAAAAGTACAATTTTTTTAATATTGATAAAATCAAAGGGGTACATTCTAGTACAACAACACAACATGATCGAGGATGTGTAAAACTACCTACAACTCATGAGCACAATCATCTATTCCACATATTTAAATCAGTGAAGAATCTGGAAAAACAGAAAACAATCACTGTCATACAATAAATGTTACAGAAATAGATGAGAAAGTCGACGCTACGGTCTGTTGTAGCAATTGTCTGTCAGACCATCTTCAGGACGAACAGTCGATTGTTTTTAAAAAGCCCCTTAGCATTAGTCCGCTTTTCATTTAGGACCCATTGTTTATGGAGACAGTCTACTGGTTGGTTCGTTCAGATCAGTTCACTGAAAATACGAGGTAAAGGTTTCCACTTGGAAAATGTGGAATAGTTGTTACTCGCTTTACAAGTCGAGTAAAATTCAGCTTGGCTCCGTAGAGTGTCCTTCAATTCACCGGGAAATTCAGTGAACTGACCAGTAGACTGTCTCCATAAACAATGGGTCCTAAATGAAACGCGGACTAATGCTAAGGGGCTTTTTTAAAACAATCGACTGTACGTCCTGAAGATGGTCTGACAGACAATTGCTACAACAGACCGTAACGTCGACTTTCTCATCTATTTCTGTAACATTTATTGTATGACAGTGATTGTTTTCTGTTTTTCCAGATTCTTCACTGATTTAAATATGTGGAATAGATGATTGTGCTCATGAGTTGTAGGTAGTTTTACACATCCTCGATCATGTTGTGTTGTTGTACTAGAATGTACCCCTTTTGATTTTATCAATATTAAAAAAAATTGTACTTTTGGAAAAAGATTCTCCCCTGCTTTTGAAATTATCATTTACTCATTTATTGTATATCTTCATATAAGTACAGATTGGGTCATAGGTTTGAGACCATTTGGGTTTGAACACAGAAGTAATTATATGTAACTCATACTAGAGTAAGAACTTTCAACAAAATCCCTTGTAGGCATTTTTTACTCATTATCATATAGATTGCCCAAGCCTCCAAGGGTATATTGGGTTCCCCACTTCCTTATACTGTATTTACAATACGGCGCACCATGGCGCATGTTTTCACAGATGCGTCAGTAATTCTGACACATCTGTTTGCGCAAAAGTCACGCATTGCTGGAGTTGTGTCGCAAGCACGACGCAACTCTTTAGAACATGCCTCATTCTCAGCAGATGATATTTCGAAATGAAACTGTGCAACAGACTTCTTGCCTTGGAATAGCCAAGAACAAGGATTTAAATACACCTCGAATTCCAACACCATCACAGGCCAAGGGTAACATTACATCACTAAAAAGGGGCTACATTAGATGGCATCTTACAATACAATAGATCAGACCCTAATTGGAAGGGATGGTTGGTTTGGCCTACAGACACTAACAGATGTCAAGAAAGATTCAGGGGTACAACCGAAGGGTTCAGTATCCATAGGCCAGACCCAGGCTATGTACAAAGAGAACATCCGGGGGTGGTGACATCATACAGTGTTGGGAAGTTATGCCTCGATTGGCTTAAGACCTCAACACTACCACAGGTGAAACAACACTTATCCTTACTTACAGAGGATGTGGACCTACGGGATTTTCTATTAGGTCCCAGAAAGCCACGTCAGAAACTTTTCTATTATGATGTCTATAATGAAATTTGGAAAATCTCCCAACAAGAAGCAGTGGAGAGACTACGAGAAATAGATAGGAACAATTTAGAAAAGGTGTTAGCCGTAGTTGACAATGGCATGACGACATTAACTTCCAGGATTTATTCACTGGGCAACATTGTATCTTCTGCTATTGATGTACTAGAACAAGATTTGTCCATACTACAGCACGCACAGTCACAATTATGTTCTATTATGTTATTAAGCTGGACTCTGCAATCATTGCGCGCTGGTTATGTGCCTTGGCGTTTTATCAACAGTACGTCACTGTTTTCTGCATACAATCTAACGGAAAAACAGATGAAAATGGCACAGAGGGGAGCAAAATATACAATGCTGCGTATTGAAAAACTGGACAGACTAACTTTTACTGTGGCAGAATCACCGTCCACAGAGTGGTTAATCCATGGCCATATAACTTTACCGGTCACAACTTTCCAGTTTCAGTATTGCCTAGAACAACAACAGGCAGGCAGATATGAAGAAATGGGTAGGGAATTCATCAAGGAATCTTGGGAATTACCGTATAGATTTCGATGCAAAAGTGGGGATCGAGAAGTGTTTCTAAGCGGCACAAACTGCCAGAGCACTTTGAGTGGATCTCTCATAGGCCAGGATATTATGTTACACGGGGCCTGCAATGGTTATGTAGCAAACCTATCCTGCCACTTGAGGGGTACCCCAGCAGCTGTGATTACTCCGGTATTCAAGCTACTTTCGAGTGGGAGTTACTTGATGCTGAACGATCAAGGTTGTTGTGGCACGTTTCCGGGCATCGCATAT
Source organism: Calotriton arnoldi (assembly GCA_963921515.1). NCBI lineage: Eukaryota > Metazoa > Chordata > Amphibia > Caudata > Salamandridae > Calotriton > Calotriton arnoldi. The sequence continues at coordinate 65,046 of CAWUFW010009774.1, read as the reverse complement.
CTAGTAACCATGAGCTCCAGGGTTACTTGCTGTATGCAAGTATTATTTCCACCGACACATGCAGTCAGGGAGGCGCTGTTATGGCCTTCACTAAATGTTTCTCTTATATGGTTTGATACTTTGAGTAGAATGAAAGCCATGATTTTACAGAAAACCGTGCCCTTAACCTCCGCCCGGGAGACTTTTGATCTCCAGATCGTACGGTCCTCGGCCGAGATACAGACACTCATACGTACGAACTGCCCCTTCCATTTCGCAGAAATGGTAAATCGTATCTTTTAAAAAAAAACTTTTTATTATTTTCTTTATTGGTTTTTATAAACAAGAAAGAGAAATACAATACATACGTTTCAATCCAAATAAAGAGGAAAAGAAAAGGAAAAAAAAAGTGGGGGAATAAGCACACAACAGAAAAACAGTCACAGCGATCATGAATGTACATCACTTTTCATTACCGGAAAGGCATTACAACATACACTGATAATCAAATATAGGAGATCTCTGTATATACTTTGGGTCATTTTAACACTAGGGTGCCCACCATTAAGTTCCCTCATTTCTGGCCTTCTAAGTAGCTTTTATATAAGCTCCAGAAGTTTTTAGGACAGCTCCTAGGGGGAAGCAGTTCACTGTATGATTCAGTTTGTGTATTGCAGAACAGCATATCTCTAGACCATTGAGTTAGGGTAGGTGGGGGCCCGCGCGCCCAATGCATTGCTACCACTCGTTTAGCTATCAGGAGACCCGTGTCAATTAGGCGCCTCATTTCTTTCCGGACCCGCTTGGAAAAGCCCAATAAAGCTAGTAGTGGATTTGGTCTAATAGGTTCGCCCGTAATCTCCCCTAGCTTGTAGAATATTTGCATCCAAAAGTTAGCAATTAAGGGGCATAACCATGCTAAGTGTAAGAAGCCAGCCGCCTCTTCCCCACATCTTTCACATTTATTAGTTTCACGCAGGCCAAACCTATGTAACCTGACTGGGGTATGATATATTCTGTTAAGGAATTTAAATTGGATAAGACGGTGTCTACCATTCAGGGAAATGCGTTGCATAGCCTCACAGCAGTATTTCCATGTATCATCGTCTAATTGAACCTCTAAGTCCATTTGCCACTCCAACCTAGGCTTAACATACTGGTTCCAGCGTAGTTCCTGTGTTTTGTTGTATATGTGCGATACTAGCCTGCTCGGGGAGTCAGAGCGTAACATTGTGGTGAGGGGGACTACCTCCGGTGGTTCTAACAGTTCGTCCCCTAGCAGTTCCCGAAGTGCACTCCGGACTCTGTAGTAATGGAATATTATTAAGGGGGGAACGTCTGGTTTATTTGCAACCAGCTCTTCCCAGTCTCGCCCCTTCCCGTCTGCGAAAAAGTTCCCAATTACTGCTATGTCTAGGTGATGCATGGCCCGCACTACGTCTGGTTCTATAATAGTTAGAAGCCAAGCGCACCATTCACTGGGAGTGAGAGGGGAGTAATGGATAGAGAGCATTTGGCGATTAACGAGATTATGCCAGGCGTGTGTTGTCGCATTTATGGATCCAAAGTTCCAGTGCGTCGTGTCGCTGCACGGAACAACGCTGTAGTTAAGTGAGATGGTGCCACTGCAACCTTCTCTATGTGTAGATGGGGGAAGGGGGTGAGTTGGTGAAGCCAATAATAAGCATGCGAACATTGAGCCGCTCAATAGTAAAGGTCTAGGTCCGGGGCTCCCAGTCTCCCCATCGAGTAAGGGAGAGTGAGGATGTCCCACCGAGCTCTGGATTGTTTTCCGGCCCAGGCCAATTTAACCTGCAGAGACTTAAGGTGCTGAAAAAATGAGCTGAGAGGACCATTGGAATATTTAAAAATAAAAAGAGGAATCTGGGGAGCACTACCATCTTCATGAGTGATATCCTACCTAGGAGCGAGAGGGGAGTCGAATCCATCTGTTTAGATCATCTTCCAGTTTGGCAATTGCTCTACCATAGTTTTCCTTGAAAACTATTTCCGAGTTCGTGTGTACTTGGATCCCCAAGTAGCGCACCGGGTCAGCGGACCAAGCCACGGGGTAATCCAGTTCCACTGGAAGCATTGCTGGGGTAAGAGGGAATATAGTAGATTTTGGCCAATTAATTTTAAGTCCTGAAAATTCCCCAAATTTTACTACCTCTCGTAGCACTGGGGAGAGATTGACTTCTGGGTCTCGAATATACAGGAGCGTATCATCAGCATAAAATGAGATTATCAAGTTATAATCAGGGAACCAAATCCCTCTATGGCTGTGATACTCCCGTAGGGCGCAAGCCAAAGGCTCCGCGACCAGCGCATAGAGGAGTGGGGATAACTGGCAGCCCTGATGGGTAGCCCTGGAAATCTCCAGGGGGCGCGGTGACAATATTGCCCACTCGTACTCGGGCCATTGGAGCAGTATACAGGACTTTCACCAGGTGAATAAAAAGGCTCCCTAGCCCCATACGTTCCAGCATCAACAACATAAAGTTCCATTCCACAGAATCGAAAGCTTTTTCTGCGTCTAAAAAGATTGCAGCTGCTTTAATATCAGGCTTGGTGTGTTGAATGGTGCCAAACACTGTACGTAGATTATGTGTTAATGTGCGCCCGGGGACGAAACCTGTCTGATCTGGGCTAACTAGTGATGGAATGAGGGGGGCCAAACGATTCGCAAGAATCTTAGCGGAAATTTTAGTGTCCACGTTTAAAAGGGAAAGGGGCCCATAGGAAGCGCAATCATGCGGCGATTTACCCGGCTTAAGGATGGTGACCAGCAGGGCTAACCACATCGTGAGCGGCATGGAACCGCATTCGCCCATTTCCTCAAATAAAGAAATCAGATGGGGGGTTAGTTGTTCTCAAAACTCCTTGAAGAAGGCCACCATGAGCCCTTCGTGACCCGGCGCGCTGTTGGACCGCATTGTTTTAAGCGCATCTTGGATTTCCCAGTCCTCCAGAGGCCTCATCAGGTACTCTCTGTGACCGTCTGAGAGCCAGGGCAGTTTAATGTAGTCCAGATAGGACCGCATGCTAGTATCCGTGCCGTGGGACTTGGAGCAATATAATGCGGAATAATAATCCCTGAATCGCTCAGCTATTGCATTAGGATCACTAGTCTTCTCGCCCGAGTCTAGGCTGATCTCTATGGGGCTCGCACTATCCCGCCTTCCTCTCATTGTTGCTGCCATTCCCCTTCCCCATATGTTCTTGCTATGGCATATTTCCCCATTAGCTTAACTTCCCGATCGGCCTCTACGTGATATTCCTCTAGCGTAGTTTTAAGTTCATCCATATTCTGAACATTGCCTCTCTCTAGAGCATCACGCTCCAAGTCCGCCAGCTTCCGTTCCAATAGGGCTAGACGCCCTCTGATAGATCTCAACACCCCCGAGTGCTTAGAAATAGCGATTCCGCGGATGTAAACTTTGAAAGTTTCCCAAATAGTGGTAAATTTCGGGACTGAGCCGACATTGGTAGTGAAGAAAACATCTATGGCCTCTAACATTTCCCCTCTACAGGCTTCGTCCAGTAATGCATAAGGGGGGAATCTCCAAGTAAATGGAGGTGGGCGCTTAGCAGGACATTCTAGATCAAGCAGTATTGGTGAGTGGTCAGAGTACGAACGAGGAAATACCTCACAACCCGTTATAGCGTGTCTCAGTGAACCTGCCAGGAACCAGTAGTCTATCCTGGTGTGGAGATCATTTGGAGCAGAGTAATGAGTAAACCCCCGCATCTCCCGAGTGGGAGGGCCAAACATCAATCAATCCCAGTTCGGTTATTGTAGCTATGATCGATCTAGCTGCTAATGACTGTCGCCTGACAGGCCCCCCCTGAGCGGTCAATGTCTGGGTGCAGCACACAGTTAAAGTCCCCTCCCCAAATTTGCGCAAAGGGGGTAAGTGACGTGCTAAGTCAAGGAGATTTTGAAAGAACTGCGGGCAATCATAGTTGGGGCCGTAAACATTAATTAGGATACATTCCATGCCTTTCCCGGTACATTTAGATATTGTATATCTGCCTTCAGTATCTGTATGCATTTCTTCTAGGGAGAAACCATCTTTAGGGTTAACCCACGTGAGTACCCCCGGGCATGTGAGGTGAAGCCAGCAGCGTGAAATGCACCGCGAATTCTCCTGCGGGCGAGCGCTAGGTTATCAGTTGGGAGGTGAGTTTCTTGTATTAGCGCAATGTCTATTTTATGCCTAGCTAGGTACACCATCACTTTTCTAGTTTTACGCTGGTCATTTAGCCCTCTGATATTCCAAGTCAGCATTCTTACCCTATCACTTCTAAACGATAGGGGGACGCAAAACCTCAGCAAGGATTCTTAGGAACCCTGTAGTGTACTGGCTCATGTCCGACACAATATCACAAGTTACTCTCAATGCAAAGTCCAGGTACAAACCTTTCACTGTGACCAAATTAAAACTTACAGACAAAAACAGTTCCCAAAACAGAGGGCCCACCCACCACCCACGCCATGCAATCCCAAACTTAGCACAGTCAGTGTCCCCCCGCCCCCCACCCCTACCCCTTAGATAAATAAGGCAACGGGCCATGTAGTGTGTAACACTCAGGGGCAGATGTTACCTGAGCACTACTAGTGGCTACTGACAGTAAGCCACGCCATCTGAACATATATGGCACATCTGAAACTACCTGGACAATCATTAATTATTATACACAGTGAGGAAGAAAGGAGCCCCATTGTCCCAGTAGTCCAAGCAACTCCTAAAAATGTGGGGACAAAAAAGAAACATTGATAATAGTAAGAAGAACAGTGGTGTGTTATCAAGCCAATGGAATGGCAAACAGCTATACTTGCGAGAGTTTGAGTTCCTTTGCGCTGCCGTGTCAAACTTCATGCAGTCTAAGAGTGAGCCCGGCCAGCATTAATCTTTTATTGCAAGGCGCACACAGCCGAACACTTCACCAGCCGAGTCTGGCAAATCAAGAGCCGGGGCACCCCAGCTCGCCACGGTTGTGTCACTCCTGCTCGTCCAGGCTGCCGCCTGCCGCCCCACCAGCCGCCTCGTCGCGTCGCTCCGTCTCCGCATCTCGGTCCGCCTTCTTTGAAAAATCCTTCAAGGCTTTTTGTAGCGCTTTTATGGCCCGAGTAGATACGGGCCTTGCCGTCTATGGTGACTCTGAGCCTGGCCGGGTATAGCATTGCATACTTAATGTTTTGGTCACAAAGCCACCGTTTAAGAGTATTAAATTGTCGTCTGGCCTCCTGGACCTTCATAGTAAAGTCAGGGTGAAGGGAAATAGAAGAACCCTCATAACGTAGCTCCCCCAGTTCCCTAGCTCGCCGTAGAGCAGCGTCGCGGTCTCTATAATTTAACAATTTCGCTATCATCGGACGTGGAGGAGACACAGCAATGTTGTGTCTACCAGCCAGGCCACATAAACATTTGGCTCATTGTGTGCTGGGAAATTTTTTTCTTTTTTAGAACATGAACTAAATTTGAACTCCAAAAACAAATTGACACTTTTATGACCTGCATGGCTTTCCTATGCTTTTAGTTGTTTGAACTATATATACGGACATATTAGAGCTATGGCTTGAGTGACAATTTTTCTGTGTAGCACTTTTTAGAGTTTTTAAACATTTTTAACATTTTTTAGCGGAACTAAGTTTTTTTACTAAATATGTTTGCGTACCAGTACCTAGACAGGTAGTACGTTAGAATTAGATTATGTCGTCCAGTCGGATGAGGAGTGGGTGTTATATTCCATATAGGTACCCCAATATAGGCTCAGGTAACATCCCAACCTTTCACCTATATTCATCCCTACACTACATACATAACTGGCTGCTATGACTGACGCTTTACCTAGTTAGGGTACTGCTTACAGAACGTGGGGTTTTCCCTGACCAAATAGCCTCATACATTATGCATGAGGATCCTTGGATTCTTGGAATCTCAGCAGGGCTACCATCTCCTGCATAACTATGTACAAGGTTTATTCCAGACGTCATCCTTAGTCCGACAGTGGCACAGCAAGGTAGAACCCCTGGGGATACCTTAGGGTATATAAACATCACATCTTGCTGAGATAGAGAGAGGAGATCACGACTTCCATGCCGACACACTGACGCGAGACGCTAATATTCCTGCATGCAGATTCTCCGGCTCACAGTGGTCTAACATCCCATGCGGGGTGTCCAACCCGAGACCAAGACGGGGTCCCACAGTCTCTCACTTCAGGTAACGGGGTTGACTTTATCCTAGAGGGATTCTTGGCTTAACACCTACATACATGCTAGGTACACTTAGGTACATCTAGTTAGGGTAGCATCGTAGGAGTACGCATTTTATTGTCATGTATTTTATATACTTGCCTATGTTCATGATTATAGCAGAATGGTATAGATCTACCACCCTTTCACCTTCTTAGTGCTTCTAATCGTTTATATCTATTTCTGTCTAGTGGTTGTTTCAGCACACCTATTTTACACTAGAATGACGAGTGTTCAATAAATACTTATTGAAAAACGTCCATATCGTTTATGCTGTGTATCTCTCTGAGACTAAGTGAGCACGAGTGACTGAGCGAAAAGTAGTACTCTGTTTCCACGATTCTGAGGGATCAGGGTTGTCATGTTCGATAGTTGCCAAGAACTATTCTCTCTTTGGTAAGAAGGGTTTCTAGTGGCACTGTGATCTAGCTGGTATACAGGCCAACATACCCGGTGGGGGGGTCTAGAATCAGTCTCACACCAATCCTACAGTGTATATGGTCTAAACGCGCAGATCCTATATAGGTTTATAGGAACTACACGACAGTATGACATATGTAAATGGGGCAAGTGACAAGTACTGTGACCCTGATATCCTTTGCCATATATTGTATGATACATTACAAGGATACAGTTAGTTGTGTGTAATGCTCTCTCTATGACACTGAGGGCCAAGTTATAAGTCTGGCGGTCCAAGGACCGCCAGACTTGTGGTGGTGCGGCGGTGGCGGTACAGCCACCGCCGCAATGGCGGTCTGAGCTCTCCATTATGACTTGGGCAGTCGGACCGCCCTGGGACAGTCGCCGCCGCCAAGGAACCACCATTCCCTGGTGGTGGCACAGCGGTCAGAAGCCACAATATGCTTTGTGGGACCGCCGTGGTCCTGCCAAGCATATTACAAGTTTCCTATCCGCCAGGGTTTTCATGGTGGTTCCACCACCATGAAAACCCTGGCAGAGAGGAAACAAAGGGGGACCTACAGGGCCCCCTTGTGCCTCTGTGCCCTGTGTATGCACACAGGGGGGCTCAACATGTACCCCCTGTGTGCATGCACACCAGTTCCTTCACGGCATGGACGTTTCAGTCCATGCCGTGCAGGAACCTTGTGAGGCGTTTCCATTGCGGTGTCTTTTTCAAAGGCACCGCCGCCTCTGAAAGGGCACCTTAAACTAAATTGTAATCTGGAGGGCGGCAGCGACTCTTGGCGGTGTGGGGGCGGAGTAGTGACACCCGCACCGCCAAAAGTCGTAATCGGGCCCTAAGGCCTGACAATCTCAGTGGTCGCCCAATAATCTGTTCGTAATCATCGTGAAAGAAGTGATAACGGTAAGGAAATAATCAAAAATAATAACACACAGAAAATAACATGAAAACAGGGACATGAACTTGCGGGAAACGGAAGGACCCATGTAGGCCTTTGTAGGTAAAGCCATGGAAAAAGGAACAGCAAATCAACATATGTAGCCACATACTATGGTTCCTGTATATGAAGGAAAGTAAGTGATCATAATAGATATGAATCTCACATGATGCCAATGGCATGGGATCTCAAATAATAGCAACAATAGCCAAAGAAATAGGATGGTACAATACGCCCTATCCTAGCAAAATTGTTCATGGTTGTTTCAGAACTATTTCATAAATACAATAAGTTCATAGTCCATCAGAATAGGCACCCGATACATCATAAAGGGTCCCCTCATTCCATCCAAGATTCGATAAGATGAAGCACTATTCCATCATATCACTACAGTTCTACATCTGTAGAGTATGTCAATTTGTCCACTATGTTCCAATATGTATTGCCAGTTTTTATGACTTGTAAAGAACATTACTGAATTTTGTATTCAGTTCAATGATGAGGTATGACTCAAATATATATAGCTGTTTCTCCTTCTTTCTACCTCTCGTCAGATCCAGCACCCTGCCAATGCCAAAGAAACAAAGCATTTCAATTTTGCTCCCATGTTTCTCCAGGAAATATCTTGGAATTGATTGTGTTTAAATTAGGTTTTATATATGTTATGGTGCATATATGCTTGTTAATTTATACTATTATTGAAACTGTTTATTTTAATTATATTATTATTTTATATATTTGTATTTTAAATAAATTTTAAATAATGGTATAAATATAGTTTTTTAAAATATATTTTGACTTATTTTTGTCAATATTCTGTTCCACGATATTCTTAACTCACTATTTTGGTAGGTTGCCTACATAGGGCCTCATTTGCAAGGTTTTGCCGTAGGGCAGTGCCGCAAGCCTTCTTGCTGTGCTGCCCTACGGCAAAAGAAAAGGGCAGGAATGCACCGCATCTATCAGATATGGGGCATTCCTGTCCTTTTCCCCAGCGCTGCCACAAAATGGGCTGCCATGTGCCAATGCAGGCACCCTTGTACCTTGGTGCAAGGGTGCCTGCATTGCAGGGATGATTGTTTTTGTGCAGGAAGGGACACCTTCCTGTACAAAAACAATCATGGGAGGCTTTTTTCTCTTTCTATGTGTGCTGCAGAATGCAGCACACATAGGAAACAAAAAACGAGGAGAAATAAAGGTATTTCTCCAGGTTTACAAAATCTAGTAAATCTGGGAATGTGTCAAATGCCATGGGCGTTACTTGGGAACACCCACCATAACGCCCATGGCACGCCTCCCTATCGCAGGGTGAGGCACTGCAGAGACTTGTGCTGCATTGTCTCATCCCATATCTACAAGACCATGTAAAGCCACGCAGGGTGGCTTTACGCGGCCTTGTAGATATTGTTTGCAGTGTGCGCCACCGGACCGTCACTAAAAGTGACGTTCTGGCGGCACACAGGGCCTTGTAAATGATGCCCATCGTACGTAAACTCGATATTTTTGTAGACAATATTTTGACAGAATATTCTAGTATGCTGATATTGTTGTTCTTGATATTCTGTCATACAACCAAGAAAGAGAATTCTCTTACAGAGCGAGCAAGGGGATAGATTCTCTTCGGGCGGTGGTTTTTATGTCTGCCTAAAGAAACTTAATGCACTTGATTTCCATACCTTACTAACGTTGTGTTCCTTGTATAAAAACAATTCCATCTTTTTATTCTTCTCTCCTAACGTTGCTTCTTTCCTTCCTACTTTCTTTGTTTTTCTGTTCATTGTCTTTCATCAATCACTTCCTTTCATTGATTTCTTTCTTTAGCTAATTTATTACTGCATTGCTTCCTTCACGTCTTTATTCATGATAATTTCTCCATGAGCTGTAATTTGGATTGATTGTGGTGATGCTATATATAGGACAGGTCATCTTCTTTAGGCAAAGGAGCTCTCTGCCCTCGGTAGTTGAAATCATATTTTCATTCTCTTTTGGTTTTCTTTTTGGTTTAACTTTCTTAATACTAGTCTCTTTCATATTCTGATTGCCCTGTCGGTTTCTTTACTTGGAATCCCATAGTTTATTACTTCTATTTTGTTCTCTCATGCCCTTTGTAAATGTATAGGATGTGGGTAAAACCCAGAGCTGCTGACTTTGGAACTGGGGAACCAGGTTCGAGTCTCGGCGTCGGTTCAGCATCCTGTGATTCTGGGCAAATCACTAAGGGCCTTATTATGATGGCGGTCAGACGAATCATATCGGGGACGGGACCGCCGGACAAGCTGTCAGCAATCCCGCCATGTAAATTACAATGTGACCGCCTTCAAGGCGGTCGCAAAGTGTATATTTTGGATTGTGGCATGTATTGTGGGCTGCAGCACACGCCGCAGTACAAAAAATACACCTTTTGCATATCCCTGCACAATGTAGCAGGCACCATGCAGTGCCTGCCACATGGTGCAGGGAAATGTAGGCGGGACCATATGGGCCCCCTAGGGCCCATGTCACAGGGCCAGAGGTGAAGGGGGGCCTGCTACGGGCCCGCAATGTCCCTTTCTGCCTGCCTTTTTATGGTGGGTGAACCGCCATGAAACGGCCGGCGGGAAGGAACATCATAATCCCTACAGCGGTGCCTGGCAGGCGCCGCCACCATTGTAGGGATTGTGGTTCTGTCCAACGGTCCGACGGGCTCCCTATGCCCGTCAGATCCAACATCCACCCGCCATCCTAATGTGATGAGCGGGAATCACTATTACGATGGCGGTGAGACCGCCACTAATGGGCTGTCGGTGGCTTTCCCACCGTCATCGTACTCAGGCCCTAAATCTCAATGTGCCTACCAAAAATGAATGTTTCCTTATGTGAGGTGCTCATGTAAAGCACTTCAATACCTTCGAGTCGACTTTGCCTTATATAAAAACTGCAAAAAATAAAAACGTAACCTGTACACCTGACTGAGAAAAATCTCCTCTGGTGGCTTCAGGAACACACTAGAAGCCAGGACTTTGCAAGGCTGAAAATTAAAAAATCATAAAGAGAAAAATCTAGAAGACAGCTCTTTTCCAACTGTACTTCCAGGATAGGAACAACTTCTCCACAAACACCAAAACTAGCCCACACAGCTCTAAATTCAGAAAAATCTGAAAACTCTTCAGAGAGCGCTGCGTCTTTAAGCAATAGGTGTCTCCTCCTTGCTAATTATTTTCCTCATTTTAAAGGATCCCTATACTGCATCCATAGGCTCATGTCTTCTCCAGCGCTCTCTGTGGCTATTTGACAATATTTGCGCTTTGCAAATAATTTTACGTGCATACATTTCTGTAAGCGCAACATGGGCATGGCTGTGTAAAGTGCATCTTTATCACTGTATCTTCTATTTCATAATAGAACACCTTGTTGTTCCAAATGAGGTTTTGTGTCTTGGCAGGCAGTAATTGGTTCAATCTACCGCTTACAGCGTTCAGCTCCACTTGGACTGGTGAGTCATTACTCCTGCCCCTTCATAGCTTCTGCAGTACTTCTAAAATGTTCCCCCGCAGTGACTATTTAAACAAGTTCATCTTGTTTGCACCCTGTGGCTAGTAGAATCTGTGTATTCGTGGTAATTACCTTTATTGTTTCTGATCAGGGATTAGTAATTGTGTCGACACTAAAGTCCTATTAAATTCACTCTGCAATTAGTCAACATGGTTGCAAAGGCGATGATTCAACAGTCATCTGTGTGGGTAGTTGCCACATTGTTGGGTGATTTGGAAGGAAATTAGCCAAAGGCAATGAAGATAGAACACAAGTGAGCCAGGTAATATAAGTTTAATGTGCATTGCAGTTGCAAAAGGAGTGAAATCATGAGTCAGAAAAGCATACACAGGCCTGAAAAAAATGTGAATTCATCTAGAGCTTGACAAAATAGCTGGCCGCAGAGGGAACATGATATTTACCCTGTGTCTCATGGGATAAAATGGCGTTTCTCAAAAAAGTGCACCATTCAAGCCTTTTATGCTGGCTGCCATATAGGACAGGATTGATGCTGTGCTGTATCAGGTTTTTTTTTATAATGGAACAAGGCTCTTGGCCTTGTGCTCAACCACCAACCTAGAAGACCAGTGGATCGCACTTCGTCTGGTCTCTACCCTTTGACCTGTCAGGCTTGGATGACCCTGCCAGGAGACTAAAGGCCTGATTACCATCTTGGCGGATTGGATACTCCGTCACAAACATGACGGATATCCCGCCCACTATATTACTATTCCATTATATCCTATGGAACTTGTGATACGGTGGACGGAATAGCCATCACGTTTATGACGGAGTATCCCATCTGCCAAGATAGTAATCAGGCCCTAAGCTACCAATGGCATACTTCTACAGGTCACTGAGACATGCAAGCCCCTCTACCACTTCAAGGTGGCGAGCCTCTAAATATATTTTGTGACTGCACTACTGAACATCGACAACAAACATATTGACCTAAAATAGTAGTGGAGTCAAAATATAGACAACCATAATATCTGCAACCCATTACTTATAATTAAAATATCAAAAAATGTAATCCAAAATGTCTTACAAAATATCAAAAGTTTAAAAAAAATGTGAAGCAAAACTATAGATTAGAATGCTATTGACTCCTAAACTTAACATTAAAAATAACAGAAATATTAAAAAACAAAATATATTGTAAAAAATATGAAACATATAGTTTTAAAACATCAAATGTATGTAATTGAAATGTATTTTACTTTAAAAAAAGTTAAAATATCTTTTAAAAATACATTTAATATAATTAAAATGCATGTATCATAATTAAATTGTAAAAAGCTGTATTTTAAATTATAATAATGAAAAGTAATATAACTTTTACATTAAAAATATTTAATTCACAAATCATAAACCAATTTAAAATATCAAAAGAAAAATATCAAAAATAATTTTTCTAGACATCAATTAAGTAACTTAAATAAATATAGTTTTATAAAATGATAAAATGTAAAATATTTACATTGAAATCTACAAACATATAAAACAATTTCATAATATATTTAAATGTTTAAAATGACATTTGTAGGGAGGTCAGATTTACTATTCCCTCTTCCAACTATACACAGTTTGGGAAAGCACTGGACTAGGGGAAGGGTCAGATTTACTATTAACACTCAAACTTAAGCAACATTGTGGAAAGCATTGGATGCTGGGGTGTGGGGCCAGATTTACCATTCACACTTCAAACTAAGCAAAAGTAGGGACATTTTTGGACTCTAGAGAGGTCAGATCTGCTATTCCCACTCCCAACAAAAAGAAAATTGAGGAAAACGTCGGACTCTGGAGGGGTCAGATCTACTATTCCCACTCCAAAGTAAGCAACCTTGGGGAAAACATTAGACTCTTGGAGGGGGGGAGGTCAGATTTACCATTTCCATTCCAAACTTATCAAAATTAAAGTAAAAAATAGAATTAATGTACATAAGTAAATTTTTTAACAAATACAATATCATAAATGTTTTATCTATTAAAGGTAAAAAAATCAAAATCATATTTTTAAAAACTAAAAAAGTAATATACATTTGATATATTTAATACATTTAATATCTGACATACATTTAAATTAAAACAATAAGTTAATTTACAAAATGTAACTTTTGAATTTGAAACAATGAAGTAAATGTTTTTTCTTTTAAATAAAACACTTTTTAAAAATCTGAAACTTTTTAAAATAAAACAAATTCTTTTTAATAACAAAATGTAAAAAAATGTTTAACCAAAAAAATGTATATTTAAAATAAAAAATTATAATTTTTAGATTTTAAACCACCATTCACCCAAAACCCCTATACATCACCAAAAACACAAAACATAATCCAAAACAATACATATTTTCATATTAAATAATTGAGTCTATGCTCAAGCCGATCCAGTCATGCAATATGAACCCCAGATGGTTTGATGGGCCCTGTTCTAAGGCTAATTGAAAGTTGTCAAATGCCCTAATTGCACGGCCCAGGGATAGGAGCGAGATTTCCAGGGCACGCAGAGAGTATAAAATTGCACTCTCAAACAGTAAGGGGGAACTTCATAAGTGCGATTGGGAGCTGCTAGAAAATGCTGCCCAGGGAAAGACAGTAAATCCTTTTGGAATTTAGTAACATGAATCAGATATAGAAATTCCCTACTAACCCATCTCTGCAAAACAATATTTTAGGTTCAGATCGGGTTACTCATTTCGTTTCCATCTATTCTATATAAGTAGATCCTAGTATGCTAACTGTCTTGTGCAATAGACTACAGAATTCCTCACCCTTTTTAATGTTGTTGCAGGAAGTAGAAACGGCCATTCAACACAGCAAGGGTGGGAAAGCGCCGGGCCCAGATGGGGTACCTATGGATCTATTGTAATCCATGCCTGAGATATGGGGTTCCCTTATTACCAACACATTTAATTCTTGCTTAACAACTAATATCCCTCCTTCCTGGGCTACCACAACGGTTGTGACAATATTCAAAAAGGGTGACTGTATGTCCCCAGAGTGCTATCGTCCCTTCTCGCTCATGAACAGCACGATTAAAATTATTGGCAGAGTTATTTACGATCATTTAGTTAAATGGGCAGCGGATATGAACATTCTTTCCCCTTTTCAATCTGGTTTCCATTCAAACTTCAATGAACAGTGTTTGAACCTGGCTCTGACAATTTCTATGTACACTAACGCCAGACGCTCTCCCATCTATCTTGCTTTCATGGATCTGTCCACCGCCTTTGATTCAGTGAACAGAACCAAGCTATGGTTAATGTTGCTGGATCAAGGAGTGGACCCTCCACTGGTAAACTTTTTATACTCACTACACACAGATCTTTCTGCTAGAGTTCGTCAAAATTCCTATGGCGAGCTTTCTTCTGATTTCCCCTTGAAGAGCGGAGTGCGACAGGGGTGCATATTGGCTCCCCTGCTGTTTCTTTTATATATAAATGGATTAACAGTCCATTTAACCTCTCCCCCTTCAGATATACCTAGAATAGCAGGCACTCTGATTCCCGCACTACTTTAAGCTGATAACACGGTATTGTTAGCCCTTCCCCCGAATGCACTGAGGCACCAGGTGGACCTCTTTGGCTCTTTTATGCAAAACATGAATTTTAAAACAAACTATACTAAGTCACACATCATGTCCTGTGGACGAGTGTCGATAACTTTTGTTACCTAGGACTAACTTTTAGCTCGTCAGGGTCTTGGAATCCCCACCTTGCACAGGTTAGCCTAAAGCTTAGTAGAACAGCAGGGGCAGTTTGTAACTTGATTAAATCAGGGTCTAGAGGGACTGTTCTGCCACCATTGAGGGTGTATAATTCACAGTGTATTAGTGCAGCCACTTATGGCGCAGGTGTCTGGGGTTTTCTTACAGGATGAGGAAAATCGTTTCCTCTGGCGGTTGCTGAGTTTACCACCAACTACTTAAATCAGTGCTTCATATCGAATAAGGTACGTTTGCGCCACTCCTACTGCGGGTTAGCGTCTGGATGAATCCAGAGGCAAAGCTATGCAGGGATATTATACTTCACTGTTTAGCATTGGATAAGGTTTACTCTATTCCATGGCTAAGTTATATACTAGACACTCAAGGAACTCTTGGTTTATCCGCCTGGTTTACTGAACCTAGCAGTGTTTCTAAAACTGTTAAGGCACAGGTGAAAGTATCATTCATGGAGTATTGCGCAGATACAAGAATGAAAAATGAGTTAGCAAAACCCTCAGTTGCGAATTATTGTAGATCCTTACCCACAGGTGAACCTGCTGTGTATCTATCTTTAGATCTTACAAGATGGGAAATATCACTTCTCTTCTCTTTTAGTGCAGGATCAATTTTCTTGCCCCTGTTTTTTAAAAACTCCCCAGACTTAGAGGGAAACATAGAATCTAACTGCCTGTGTTACAATCAATCTGCACAATCACTTTTGCACTCTATGGGGCATATTAGCAAGAACGGCGTTAAAATTATCGCCGCTTTAGCGGCAAGAAACTGCCGCTAAAGCGGCGATAATGGGCTTGATAATATGCCCTTGAGAATACCAATAGAAGCCCATGTTCTGCTGTGATCCTGGGCTTCTATTGGAATTCTCAAGGGCATATTATCAAGCCCATTATCGCCGCTTTAGCGGCAGTTTCCTGCCGCTAAAGCGGTTATAATTTTAACGCCGTTCTTGCTAATATGCCCCTATGTTTTTTTGCAAATTGTATAGTTTAGCACACAAGCACTTTCTGAAGTCTCTATTATGTAAGCTAGGATTTCTACGGTGTAAAGTAGCTTTGCTCCACTTACAATTTTGAGCACCACCGAAAACTCCAACCATGTCTGCGCTTTCTTGAAAGTAGCCATCAGGGCCAGAAAAACTATGGAAGGCTAACTTTCTGAATTATATGCATGCTATGGGATACTAGCTAGATGTCAGTATATTTTCTTTTCCCGTGGGTGGAGAGCGATTGCTGTGTGAGCTCCTCTCTTTCTATGCTTATGTGCTCACGACTTGCATTGAGCTTGCCTTTGATAGGTGGAGTTTGGCTGAGTTTTTTTTTACTTTTGTGTTAGCAGGAGTACATGGCGGACCCTGTTTGAGGTTTTTGCTCTCCTTTTCTTTCCCTTACCTTCGTTTAACTTTGGCTAACTGTGATATGAGAGTAGTGATGTTTCAATTTTAACCACAATCCATGTTTCTTGTTCCTTTTTATCTTGGTCATATGATGACATTTGGAGACTCAAAATATACTCATGAAATTACATTATATTTTTAACTGTTTTTAATGTGTTATGAATCTGTGTTTAAACTTCTGAGATATTATGGATATGTATTTTATTTTATGTACTTTTATGGTCTATTTTTAATCAGACTGAATAAACATTTTTGAAATTAAAGAAATAAAATAATACAATCTAACATTTAAAATTTAATTAATTTCAAATATATAAAAAATAGATTAAGACCTTCCCACCAAAAGTCCTATAGAAGTCAACATCTCGAAAAATAAATAACATTAAAATTAAATAAAAGTATTTTTAAAAATGCAATTAAAAATAAAACAATAATTAATCATTTTAATAAACCAAAAAATGTAAACTATTAATTTAAAACAATGCACTTCCAAAAACCAGATAAAATCCAACAACTCAAGGATTACAATTACAAATGGAATTGAAATAAAACAAAAATGAATCTAAAAAACATTAAAAAAATACCCAATAAAATACAAAATTATAAACTAATAAACAATATCTAAAAACAGATAAAATTAATTGCAAAATATTAACACAAACATAAAATTGATATAAAAAACAACAATATTAAAGCAGTAGGCCTTTAATGCAAAACATTAACACAAACATAAAATTGATATTACAAAACAACAATATTAAAGCAGTAGGCATTTAATGCTTCAATAACTTACTAACAGGAATAAAAAAGGAGTGAGTGGAGATGGGGACTTGCTTTAAGAGTTCCTGTGAGAGTGTATCAGAACGACATTTGGTGCCAGGGGTGTCAAGACTGCTAGCCTGAAGATCAAGGGAGTGGAATGTCCAGATCATGGGTGGCAGAAGGGCTTTATACATTGTTCACCTCCCTTGGAAAGCTGCCTATCAACTTCTCATGTTGTTTTGGCTCCTTCGATTTCACTATAGTTTGTTCACCATATCATCGGTCCTTCTCGTTTATTGTTTTTGTGCTTTTTTCAGTTGACTTGCTTACGGATTTCCATTTGGCTTGGTTTGCTGTGTTTTGTCCCTTGCTTCTTCATAGTTGTTTTCCAGGATTGCTTCCAACCTGGAGCTCATCATTTCTGATACCGGTTTCCTCTACATTGATTTAGGTTCCTTGCAGACCACCATTTTGAATCTGGTAAGCATAACAGCAAAAACACCATTGTTATTACCATGCTTCTTACTGTAAATGTTAGTAATTGTTAATTTGTTTGTAGTATTTCTAGTAAATGCTTGAAGTTGACCTGTATGAATACTGCCTTGAGTCCCGTGAATATTGAGAGCTGTACTCCGGACGAGCCCATGGTGCTATTGCTTTGTCTTTTCTCTCTCATTTCCATTACCCCTTTCCTCCAGAGTTTGATTCTGCTCCCTCTGCTTACTCAAGGATGGGCCGTGCTACACCCTGGGGAGTGAGCGGATGGACATCAGATTTTTCAGTTTAGGTCCTGGAAATCCTGACACTTACCATTGATATTCTAAACTTTAATATTAGGGTACCCACAATATTATAACTTTGATATTACGTACCATAAATGTTCTAATATCGATATTAGGGACCCATGCTCTAATTTGTGCATATTTTCAGTTAAAAACAATTCCAATTTAAATTTAAAGTTATATTAAATTGATTAAATTTCTTCTAAATATAAAATGTTGGTATTGGGGATATGGTGTCCCTTAAAAACTCCTAAAGATTAATTTAAATGCATTTATGGATTATTATAGTCTTTGTTTCCATTCCAAACAATGCAAGATACTGGTTTTTGATATACTATTTTACAGCTACTTTATGGCCAGCCACATCATTAATGTAATTCAATGATTATTAGCAAATTACACAAGGAGCAAAGGCACATGTAAATGTTCTAATCATTGATGGCTAATGTGCTCCTCAAGGGTGGGTTTCTGCCATAGGAGCCAAGCAGGTTTTGCAGCCTTTAAGAATCAGTTGTAAAATGTAGGCTCATCAACATTGTTTATTGTAGTAAACTGCAGTACCTTGGAATCTTGCACAATAGAATGAATACCTACACGTCTTGACCCTTTAACTTTAAAAGCCTTTGCCATCTTTTCTTGAGGGCCTTAGAATAATTCTTCAGAAGACAAAGGACAGTCAGGCTGCCTTTGAAAGTTTGAGACTCTTCAGTACCATCCCTCAACCACAAAATAGTGGCCCCGAAGAAGTTATACTTAAAATCCACACAAAAGTATACTTACATGGGCTGTGGTGTTCAAGAGGATGCTGGGTGTACCAATAAATGTCCGTTACCTTAGAAGATCAACATAAAGAAAAGGACAAGTTCACTACAAGAAAGGTAAGCCTGTGTTGAAGAGGAAGAAACAGGTAGTAAAGATTGTTGGAAGCAAGATCTTGAACTGTAAAGGTGTCTTGAAGCAGCATAGATTCCTTGTGAAACAGCTAGACTGCCAAATAAAAAATAAAAGATAAAAAAAACTTGTTCTTCTTAGGTTTTCTTTAATACAATTTTTCTCTGGAGAATTCCAATCCTCTACTGAAGCACTAAAATTCTCTGCCAGAAATATCTCTAGTTTTATTATGTATAAATCTTATACCCCATTATATTTCAGGGGCTTTCACAGCAGTCGCATCCCTTGAATACAACACTTCATAACATACAGATGTTGAGAGCAGATCAGTGCTTCCCAAACGTTTTATAACCACGACCCAATTTTTAGAACAACAAACATTTGTGACCCACCTAACAGATGTGTTTTTGTTAAAGTAACTGAAGCATCATTTGGTAGCGCATTGTCATTTGCAGATAGCACATTTTCCATTGAAATATCCACTAAATATGCACAGACATAACATTTTACCAACAAAACCATATTACTTACAAATGATAATGTGTTGAAATTAGGTTTCAGTGAATATTTATCATTTGTGCATCACCAAGTAAAGTGTCTTGATTTATTTTGATCCATTTAAAATATTTGTTTTCATCACACTTCAGAATTACAAAAAATGGTGCTTAAATTTTGCTTTCCTAACTGCTGACTGTGTACAGTTTACATTTTACAGGTAATTACATGTTGATGCATGTTACAAAAAATGCCCTCCTACAGCCCTTCCTTTCACTCTCCCTGTACCACAGCACGATTGTCACATATTTCACTTTACTTTTCTTTCTCTGACTGCAAAGGAGATCAGGTATTTCTATTTATTACAGTTGGGACAAGAGGAGAGGTCATGTTATATATAGTTTCCCCAGTACTCCTGTGCCCCTGTATTGCAGAACGGGAGAAACAGAAGATTGTGGGTGCCATGGATAACATAAAATTATAGGAGGGTATAAAGTGAATAACTGGGATGTTTTACACCACTGGGTTGTGAGTTCTATCACAGACAACTCTAGCTTCGCTTTTGTGTCACTTAGAACCACTCAGTGAAAACAAATCTCTGTTATTCACTGTTGCTCATCCATATTTCTATATGCATCGCTACCACAGGGAGCCATGATTTGAAGCATGGATTTTGAAACCTAATTTTTCTACTGCACCGATATCAGTGCAGTGTAAAAAGAGTTTATTTAGTTTTGTCACTCCTCTAACGTCAGAACAGTAAACGGCAGGGATCCTAAAGATGAGGCTCTGCGAAAGTAGTGATACACAACCCCTACTGGGTCTCTGCAAATCCAAGGAAGGTGGGACATTGGGGATGGCGCTCTTGTACAACTACCGTCATCTTCTCTGTCAGTCATAGATCTGCATAGTTCAGCTCTGACACAGAAATGTAGTCATGTTGATAAGCTACTCTCGTAGAGCTGCTCTCAGCAAGGCAATGTCTCTCTGCGAGTAGTGAGCATGGCTTTGGGGGAACTTTGCAGAAAATGATGTAGGAGGTTGGTAGAACACCATGAATTGTATTGTTTTATTTAAATTGGGATGGGATGGGGAGGAAGTTGCTGAGGGTGTTGTGTAAGAGAGGTAGGGCACCCAGGCCCCAATTTAATCATTGGCATAAAGGTACTCCGTCCCAAATGTGACAGATGTCCCATCAGCCTTAATTCAAATGCATTAGGAT
Organism: Calotriton arnoldi; assembly: GCA_963921515.1. Lineage (NCBI taxonomy): Eukaryota > Metazoa > Chordata > Amphibia > Caudata > Salamandridae > Calotriton > Calotriton arnoldi. Next base: position 44,663 of record CAWUFW010009774.1, on the reverse strand, counting down.
ATGATGCACTCATAATGCACTCCATCAAAATGTGGCATATGTCTTGTCTGCCATATTATGAGTGTCATAGGCCTCAGGGTTGTTTTTAAATATAATGTGGTGGGGGAGGGTGGTTTTGAGCATCTATGACTGGAGAGGAAGGTTGCATGTTGCCAGGTATTTTTTTTTCACTAAGGTGAGGGGTTGGATGTCAACACTAGTGGGAGAGGGTGGCAGTATGCCAGGACTATTTTCAGTTTATGGGCAAGGGGCATGGCCAGAAAGTGATGCGGGTGGCTAGAGTGGCTAGAGAGTCAAATTCTAAATAGGGTGGTCGGACCGTCGGTGCGGCGGTGCCCGCACAGTCACCGTGGATACGGATGTAGTCGTAATTAGCTCTCTATTCCCTGAAACTGAAGCTCATATATATTCTCATTTCGCATGTTTTATTCCATTAAAGGGAAAATGCAACTGACCTATGAAACAAGATATAATGTCAGACTGGGAACAATACCATATATTTTATGCTTAATGATTCATTTAGAAACACTATACACTGAAAGTGAAACTTCATTAATGCTCTAGTACATTAATGCCATCTTATTCTAAAGTGTTTCTGTTCTGTGTCCAGTGACATTAGTTTTACTTTTCCATGTAGATTTGTGATTTCCTTGTCCATTACTAAATCTTTTCAGTCTGCTCCTCTAACAGGCCTTCAACTGAAAGTAGCTGTCTAATATCGTTCCAGATGTAGGAAGGTTTTTTGCGTATGCAGTAGGTCTGAATCATTAAATCGACCATTTGTGAACACAGAAAAACCTTATTGTGTGTATGAAAGGCATTTGATTCTCTCTTTTAGCAAACTGAAGGAATACAAATCGGTATTTTTGCAACTCCAAATACCGAATTGCTATTAGGAATTCCCTAATAGTGTTTTGGTATTTGTATGTATAAAGCATTCACAAATTGCGACTTGTCGCAGAATGCTTGTTTTGCAAGTGACATTTATCCACCAACTCAACACAGGTGGTAACCAAGTTCAACCCAGATAAACAGCCCTAGAACACCTCAGCGTTTTCCACAATGGCTTCTTTGTACATGATGACATGGAGAATGAGGACACTGGCTAGTTTGCAGAGGAGCAGGAGTCAGGAGCACATATTAAGGGGCCGATTCCGATCTCGGCCGGTAGGGCTCCAAATCGGATTCGGCATAACCGGATCCGATTCGGAGCCCTATTTCCCGACCGATTCGTACGCGCGTCCGGACGAGCGAGTACGATGCGAAATCGCTGACCGACTCGTTCGGGCATCCCAACCGCTCCGACCGACTCGTTCCCGGGTCGAACCGCACTGACCGGCTCGCTCGGACACGACTCGCACCACGCAATGGAGACGTTCCCCGGCCGGGTAAGTACGATGCGCGCCGCGAGCAGTTCGACCGACACGCGCCGTCCGGCTCGAAAGAGCAGTCGGAGCCGTACTTCGGGGGTCCGTGTCGGACCCCCCTGTACGCGTAGCTGCGCGAGTCGCACACAGGGGGGACCCATGGGTCTTCCCTACCGGTGCGTGTACGGCGCAAGTCGCTTCGGCGCGTACCCGCTGTAGGGGGCGCCCTTGTTCGCCTCGCACCCATTGAGGCAATGGGAGCCCGCGTACGCGTTGTACGACCGGCTCCCATTGACTTCAATGGTAGTCCGACCGACTCGAGTACGATAGCATACGGACGCATCGTACTCGTTCGGTCGGGCTGCACGGGTCCGATTCAATCGGAAATCTCTCCGGGTCCGGCTCGGTCGGAGAGATTTCCGGCCCGAATCGGAATCGGCCCCTTAGTGTCAGAGGTACTCTTTTTCAACAGACAGAGGAAGAAATCTTTGACAAATATAGGCTACGTAATGCGCTTATATTGGATCTTATAGCTGAATTAAGCTTCAGCTAGAGAGAAACCGTCTCAGGAGTAATTCAATTCCCACCCATGTGCAGGTAATATGCTCACTCTACCACTTAGCCTCTGGGAGCTACCAAGGTGTGATTGCTGCAGCAGGTGGAGTATCCCGGTTTTTCTGAGCTTTTCTTGATATAATGCTGATGAAAATTAATTTTCATATTGAATTTCCAACAACTGCACAGGAACTGCAGGTAATCAAGTTACATTTTTTATCAAACTGTACAATTTCCCCATGGCACTTGGATGTATTGATGGAATTTGACCAATAAGTTCATTTTTAGAAATAGAATACACAGAAATAGAATTCACATTCTCTAAACATACAAGTAGTATGCAATGGATCAAACGTAATTACAGATATAGTGGCAAGATTCCCCGGTAGTACACATCATTTTTTTACACTTAGGCATAGTGGGATTTATGCACGCCTTCTTAGAGGATAATTTGGAGAGGGATATGTGCTTGGTCATTTTTCAGATATTTACGTAGGTATGTGCTGAACATGGTCATGTATTTTGTTTCTAAAATATTTCATACATTCACATTGTAGCAGACAGTGATTATGCTTTGTGTTCATGGACTTAAACACTGTATTTTGACTCTGCAACACAAAGTGAGCGCTGCTACAATTCAGCTCATAAATGTACAGGAAGTGTGATAGAGCGTACAGTTGGGCTGCTGAAAATATATTTTCGCTGTCTCCATAAAAGTGGTGGGGCACTACAGTATAGACCAGAGACAATCTAGATTTTTCACAGCCTGGTGGGCAGAAAATCTGGATTTTATTAAGGACACGGAGGAGGGAAGACTATACCAATTTTGCAGTCTCCCTTTCGGACTATCGTCCGCTCCTTGGTGCTTCACCAATGTACTGTGCCCCGTGACTACTTGGCTCAGGGGAAGGGGAGTGAGACTAATTATATACCTCGACGACATCCTTATAATGGCCCAGTCAAAACAGACCGTTTCCCTTCACACAGACCTCGCAATACGACTACTAGAACACCTAGGATTTGTTATAAACAAGAACAAATCCTGTACAATACCAAGCCAACAAACACAATTTCTGGGCTTCGTGGTAGATACTGTAAAAGCAGAACTAAAACTACCAGGGGAAAAAGTAAGGAAAGTGAGGAAAGAACTAAGGAAGATACTCTCAAAAAAGACCTTCCCCCTAAGAACCCTAGCAAGGATCTTGGGTCTTCTATCGTCCACAATTCAAGCTATTTTCTCAGGGCCCCTACACTATCGAGCACTACAGAGGCTAAAAGCAGGGGCTCTAGATCAAATCAATCGTACTCCCAGATGGTCTCTTTAGACCAAGAATCAAGGAGCGAACTCCTTTGGTGGTTGAGGAATGCGGAAGCATGGAATGGCAGAGCCATTTTTGGGGAGGAGCCAGACCTAATAATAGAATCGGATGCGAGTTTGGAAGGATGGGGAGCGAGATGTGGTAACTCCTCAGCAGGGGGTCGATGGACAGATCAAGAGAAGAAATTGCATATCAACTGCTTAGAATTACTAGCAGGTTCATTTGCGGTTCGCTGCTTCACCCAGAAGTCAGTCCAATGCTGTGTAATGTTACGTATGGACAATGTGTCAGCAGTCCGGTATGTCAACAAGCTGGGTGGACCCCACTCCAAAGGTCTAACGGACCTGGCGGAGGTTTTCTGGGGATACTGCTTGAGCAAAGGAATATCAGTTATAGCGGAACACATTCCTGGGTTGAGCAATGGTGTAGCGGACTGGTTCTCCAGGAATTTCAGGGACTCCAGCAACTGGAGACTAGACAGACCAATATTCTTGAATATCCAATCCAGATGGGGTCCCTTCAGGACAGACTTGTTTGCAGACCGGCTGAACACTCAACTGAAGGAATTCTTCAGTTGGAGACCGGATCCTCAAGCTCAGAAGGTAGACGCCTTCCTCCAAGATTGGAGGGGTTTAGCTCTCTATGCTTTCCCGCCATTTGCAATGCTGCCTCGCCTTCTCCTTCACGCTCGACGTTACAAAGAGAGCATAGTCGTGATAACTCCCCTTTGGAGATCACAAGCCTGGTTTCCAATCGTCCTGGAAATGAGCATAGACTTCCCAATTTTAATCCCTTCCTTCAGGGAGATACTCCTAGGTCCAGAAGGAGACATCCACCCTCTTGTAGAACAAGGACTTCTGGTCCTGACAGCATGGAAGATTTCAGGAGACCGTGGCGAATCCCAGGGCTTTCGACAGACGCTTTCAGACTGATATCCGATTCATGGGCATCTGGAACAAGGAAAGCTTATCGATTGGCATGGAACAAATGGGTTCGCTGGTGTTTTCAACGAGGTTATGATCCCGTTTCAGCTGATTTAGTACATGTTGTTAACTATCTTTCAGAACTGTTTACATCAGGTCTGTCTTACAACGGTGTTTCTGTGGGTCAAAATTTACTAACTAAAAAGATAAAGAGAAGTATGAGAGTTCTAAACCCTCCAACTCCTACGTTCCATGAATTCCGCAACTTCGCTCCGCTTCCCACTTAGTAAAACAGAGACCTCATATACTTTTGGTAAAATAACAAGCATCTCTGTCTTTACATGCTAAAATGCATATAGTCATTTCACAAAAGTGAAAATGAAAATTTAGCAGGCAGTGAGAGAGGTGATGATTTTGAGATCCTCCCTAACCTAGGGAGAAAACCAAGCAGATGCCTTGAAAACAAAGAGCACATCTTGCTGAACGATTCGGTTGTGGTCCCATCCTCTTAGGACCACCCCAAGCACAGTTATGGGCAAAAATACAATCCCAACCAAAGGCCCTGCAAAGCATTATGGGACGAGATCAGCAGTGGGCAGTGGATATTATAGTATCCAATATCAAAATAATTCTACAAAGAGCTGCAGTTCAACTGGTCGTTACTAGGTGTCCCTCACGAGTCAAATGCAAAAGCATTGAAATTATTACATCAAGCTGCAGTTCCACTAGTCGTTACTAGATGTCCCTCACGAGTCAAATGCAAAAGCATTGAAACCCTTTCATGAAGCTGCAGTTCAGCTCTTTGTAGAATTTATAGTATTAGCTCTCAGCTCAGGGTTTCAATGCTTTTGCATTTGACTCATGAGGGACACCTAGTAACGACTAGTGGAACTGCAGCTTCATGAAAGGGTTTCAATGCTTTTGCATTTGACTCGTGAGGGACATCTAGTAACGACTAGTGGAACTGCAGCTTGATGTAATAATTTCAATGCTTTTGCATGTGACTCGTGAGGGACACCTAGTAACGACGAGTTGAACTGCAGCTCTTTGTAGAATTATTTTGATATTGGATACTATAATATTCACTGCCCACTGCTAATCTTATCCCATAATGCTTTGCAGAGCCTTTGGTTGGGATTGTATTTTTGCCCATAACTGTGCTTGGGGTGGTCCTAACAGGATGGGACCACCACTGAATCGTTCCGCATGATGTGCTCTTTGTGTTCAAGGCATCTGCTTGGTCCTCCCCCTAGGTTGGGGGAGATCCCAAAATCATCACCTCTCTCATTGGCTGTTTATGAATTGGTTATATGCTTTTAAGCATGTAAAGTTGCTTTATCAAAGCATTTGTGGGTGCAGTTTAATAGCTGATTCCACTTGCTTGAATTCTGCGTAGTTAACAATTCTCCTCAGTTCATTGCCCACCCCTATTTAAAGCGCATCTCATATAAACTTACTGTTTTACTATGTCTAGTATTGTTCAGAAGAACTTCAGATGTCAAAGCATTAGATATTTCCAGCAGGGCCTTCCAACCAGAGGGTGTTTGCTTTTACCTGAAAAAGAGAACCAAAACAATGTCTTCTATCTTTTACCCCTTCTTTCCTCAGAATGAAAGACTGAGGAAGCATGACAAACGGCGGGAAGGCATATGGCTTTAAGCCTTGCCAGTCCTGGAGGAAGGCATCAACCCCTATTGCTCGAGGGTCCGGCTTCCAGCTGAAGAAATTCATCAATTGAGTATTCATTCGGTCTGCGAAAAGATCTGGCCCGAAGGGACCCTATTTGTCTTGGATTGTCATGAATATCTCTCTGTTTAATTTCCAGTTGCTGGAATCCCTGAAATTCCTGGAGAACCAGTCTGCTACTCCATTGTTCAAACCAGGGATATGTTGCGCTGTGATGGACAGTCCCCTGTTCAGACAATAGCCCCAGAAGGCTTTCGCTACTTCGGTAAGACCCTTTGAATGTGGTCCCCCCATCTTGTTGACGTATCTCACTGCAGAGACATTGTCCATGCGTAACATTATCGAGCACTTTATTGAGTTCTGGGTGAAACTCCAAACCGCAAAGGAGCCTGCTAGGAGTTCCAGGCAGTTGATATGTAGTTCCTTCTCTTCGGGTGTCCAAAGACCTCCTGTCGAAAAGTTGCCACATGTAGCACCCCAACCCTCTAGACTCGCATCTGATTCTATTATCAAGTCTGGGGATTCCCCAAAGATGGCCTTGCCATTCCAAGCTTCTGCATTTTTCAGCCACCAAGATAGTTCTTTCCTCGAGTCTTCATCCAAGGAGGTCATCTAAGTGTAAGAGAGAGACGATTTCAGAGCTTTCGCTTTGAGCCTCTGGAGGGCCCTGTAGTGTAAAGGGCCCGGAAAGATCACCTGAATGGTTGAGGAGAGGAGGCCCAGGATTCTGGCTAAGAGTCTCAAGGGAAAGACTTCCAAAGAAAGTATCTTTTTGAGTTCCTTTCGGAGTTTCTTGATCTTTTCCCTTGGTAATTTCAGTTCTGCGGACACTGTATTTACCATGAAGCCCAGGAATTGAGTTTCCTGGCTTGGGGTAGTGCAAGATTTCTTGGCATTTATGACAAAGCCTAGATGTTCCAGAAGGCGGATAGTAAGATTTGTATGGTGAGAGACTGTCGCCTTGGACTGACCCATGATAAGAATATCGTCTAGATAAATTATTAGTCTTACACCCCTCTCCCTTAGCCACGCTACTACTGGACGTAGAACCTTGGTGAAGCACCAGGGGGCTGAGGATAGTCCGAACGGGAGAGTGCAAAATTCTCAGAGTTTTCCCTCCCAAGTGAATTGGAGGAACTTCCTGTGTGGGGGCCAAATTGGAATGGTCAAATAGGCGTCCTTTAAGTCTAGACGTGTTAGCCAGTCCCCTTTTCTCAGGACATCTCTTAGGAGGTGTATTCCCTCCATTTTGAAGTGGTGGTAGGGTACCCATCCATTTAGACTTTTTAAGTTTATGACAGGCATCTGTCCCTTGTCTTTCTTCTCTACTAAGAATATATTGCTGATGAAACCTGTTTCTGAACTCTCTATTATAGCCCCTTTTGCCAGTAGATCCTTCACCTCCTGAGAAACTAGTTTTCTCTGTTCTTGAGAGAAGATTATTTCGCGAGGTGCCTTTGATTGGAAGGGAATGTCTGTAAATTCTATTTTGTAACCCTTCACGGTTTCGAGAACCCACGGGTCTTGAGTTACCAAGGGCCAGTTCCCAGAGAAAAGGGCTAGTCTCCCTCCCACCTTTATGGGAGTATCTGAATGGTCTTTCGATATTCTTACCTGTTGAGAATCCTCTGCTGGCTCTTCTTTCGCATCGAAATGGTCTACCCCTGTTTTTTTGCCTCTGAGGGAAGAACGGCTGGTTCTGGTAAAAGGACAACTGTTGATATCTTGATCCTCGTCCCAGAAAGGGTCTTGAGGTAGCGTGTCCTCGGCCGGGGAACTGACCCCGCATTCTCCCAGCCCTTCCAAAAATTCTGTCCTGGAAGACTTTTTTAATATCACGTTGTGACTTCTGAATCGAGCTGAATGCGCCAACACATTTGGCCATATCACGAATAAAATCTTCTCCAAAGAGGAGTCCTTGTGAGGAGGCTCCTCCCTCTTTGTTTGCCAGTTCGATAAGTTTAGGGTCAATCTTAAGGAGAACGACCTTTCTGCGTTCATTCGAAATGGCAGTGTTGGCGTTGCCAAGGAGGCAGATAGCACGTTGGACCCATTCGCGCAGTTCCTTAGGGTCGATGGGGGTTCCATCGATGTATGCGCTCTCGGCTTAGTCAAATATTTTAGTTAGAGGTCCAATAGTGTCGAGGAGTCGGTCCTGGCAAGACTTAAGACTCTTGTCTATCCCCTTTCTAGGGTCCTTGGCACCCTTTGCGATGAAGGCAACGACCTTAGGGTCAAGTTCAGGGGTCATTGCAATTTTATCTGGGAGAGATGAGCGGGGGCATTCAGACCTCAGTCTGGATCTCACATCCTTGGGAATCTCCCTTCTCAGCCAAAAACTAATGTAGTTCGCTACGTGTTGGGAGGGTAGCCATTCAGGGGAAAGGGGATGTTTGATCAAAAGAGGGTCAAACATATGGTCCCCGAAGGGATCAGTAATACCCATTTTTGGGTCTGAGGCCTTGTCTGCCTCTTCAATGTTTTCCACAGGTTCATCTCCCATGTCTTCTGAATCTGTATCAAAGCCTAATGAGCACGAAAGATCTATTTCAGCCACATCATCACTATCAATATGTATAGGGAGTTCAGGGCCTGTTTTATGCCCTAGTGTGATGCCCGAGGCATCGTTCTGGTCACCGCCTGAGAAGCGTGAGTGAGCTGCCTTTACTGTTTTCTTGGTTTTTTTAGCACCTTTTTCAGTGCATTGTGGTGCAGTTCTCCTCTTTGGGGCCTTAACTGCCCCTTCTTTTGCGCCCAGAAGGTGTGTAGTACTAGTGGTGGGCCATGCCCTTGACAGCATTTCAAATTTTTTATTAATTGTCTCATTAAAAGAATCCATGGCTTTATCCATGGCCTTAGAGACCATAGATTCAAACTTACCTTCAAGGTTAGAATCTGGATTGAGAGACATTGTGGGGGAAATATATAAGTGATATACTAAGTTAGATAAGTAATTTTTCTTTGTCTCATAAAAAAATATTTAAAAAAATGGCAAGGCTTAAAGCCATATGCCTTCCCGCCGTTTGTCATGCTTCCTCGTCTTCTTTTACACGCTCGCCGATACCTTCAGAACATGATGGTGATAACCCCCTTTGGAGGTCTCAGGCATGGCTCCCTGTCATCTTGGAGATGGCTGTGGACTTCCCAATTCTAATACCTCCTTTCGGGGAACTACTCCTAGGTCCTCACGGCGAATCTCATCCTCTCATAGACCAAGGTCTATTGATTCTCATGGCCTGGAAGATTTCAGGCGACAATGGCAAGTCCCTGGCCTTTCGTCACATGCTTTCCAACTCATATCTGAGTCTTGGGCATCCGGAACAAGGAAGGCATATCGACTGGCTTGGAATAAATGGGTTCGCTGGTGTCTTCAACGACACTACGATCCCGTTTCAACTGATTTAGTACACGTTGTTAACTACCTATCGGAACTCTTCGCTTCTGGCCTAAGTTATAGAACTGTTAATGTCTATAGATCAGCAGTAGCTGCAGGTCATTCCTTAGTTGATGGCGTCTCAGTTGGACAAAGCCTTTTAACAAAAAAGATTATGAGAAGCATGCAAATTCTTAATCCTCCAACTGCGAAATACTCAGCCTTATGGGACGTAAAATTGGTATTACAACTTATTTCTTCTTGGGGAGATAACGCTAACCTCTCTCTCAAACGCATTTCTTATAAGCTTACTGTGTTACTTTGCTTGGTTTCTTTCAGGTGAACCTCGGATGTTAAGGCTTTAGATGTTTCTAACAGGTCTTACCAACCTGAGGGAGTTTGTTTTTACCTTAAGAAAAGAACCAAAACTATGTCTTCCTCTATTTTCTACCCTTTCTTTCCTCTTAATGAAAGTCTATGTGTTGTTAATTGTCTCAAAGAGTATGAAAAAAGGACGGTAAGTCTTAGAGGAGTTGGAACTCAACTGTTGATTTCTCACAGATCTCCTCATAATGCAGTTTCTTCTCCCACACTTGCTAGATGGGTTAAAGAAGTGATGAGTGAGAGTGGTGTTGATGTTTCTATTTTTGGTGCGCACTCCGTTAGAGGCGCTTCTGCTTCTAAAGCTTTTATGCTAGGTGGAGGACTCCAGGATATCCTTAGAGCAGCTGACTGGTCAAATGAAAGCATGTTTAAGAATTGTTATTTCAGACCAATCAATAATGTGATTGATAATGAACTTGCTTCACTTTGAACTTGCATAATGTTGGCCTCCGTGTCGTGCCATAAAATTTAGATTTTTCACAGCCTGGTGGGCAGAAAATCTGGATTCTATTAAGGACACGGAGGCCAAGATTATCCCTCCACTTTGTAACCCTCCCTAGGGATTCTATAGTTTGACATGGTGTCTTTTTTCTTACAGAATAAGAAGTCTACGGATTGTTAAAGAATGGAGTTATTCGTTCCACATTAACTTGAAGTCATGTTTGTTTCTGAGTTTATTTCTTGTTCGCAGCTCCTGACAAAGAAGGAAGATGGCTGCATGTTCACGGACTTTATACTGTAATGGAATGTTGCTTGAAGTTCTATATTCTCTTCATTGTTACTGCTGAGCTGTGGCAATAAAGGAGATTAGCATAATCTTGGCCTCCGTGTCGTGCCATAAAATCTGCAAAATGGTAGCAACATGGGCAATACTGCACGACATAGCAACACAAAGAAGAATACCTGTCATCTTGTTAGAGTCAGATGAAGATGATATACTAATACCACATCACCCCCAGGATGACTCAAGGGCAGGAGAAGGAAGAACGTGATGTGCAGATATCACTAGAAATGATTTCCAATGTAAGTATGTAAATCTATGTCATATAGAAATTAGACACAACAATGTTGCTTTTTCCTTAATGTTTTATTACCTTTCCTTCAGGTTTAGTTAGTTGTATTGTCAATGATTGTTAGCATCAAACAAAAATCACGTTTCAGCAAATAACTTTCTGTATTTCTAACAATGCAAATTGTAAGAAATGTAAAAGAAAATAACAAGTAATAGAAGAAACATTGATCTTATGCTTCTTTCTCCCTCTCATAACACTGATCCAGTGTGTGCTGTCTACATTATGAGTTCCTGTTACATCACTACCAGTAGTTTGTCTTCGAGTGCAATTCAAACACATGACTTCAGGTATAGATTTGCTACTGAGGCTAGAAGCCTCTTCACTAGTAGCACTTCATTAGTAGCAGAGATGTGTGATGTTTGGATATTTTCTAAAGCACTGGTAACCTGAATAGGTTACGTGCAACATTCTCACTGTAGTAACCCATTTCTACCTACATGTTAACAGTGCGTCTAGATAAAGGGACAGTAGCATGAGTCAGCTTATGAACAGACCTTGTGAATTCATCTAATCAGCACATAAGATGATCATGGCAACATCTATGATTTGTTTATGAATCATGATTTACGTGATTCAACAGGGATAGATTATGGCTCTTGTCTCATGTGGTTTATCGCCACCCAGTCATGGGAGGTGAACAAGGTGTAGTGGAAGCCATGTTACCGGTAGACCAGCGAGGTCCATATGTTCAAGCAAAAGTTGATGATCTTGATTTTACGTTCCTCGTGGATACTGGCGCTGATCCAGCGGGTTACTAGCAACAAGCATTCATACACCAAATACTCACTTGGGCCCATACATTCATACTACGCTAGCAATTTCCGCTGGTGGGTCAGTTGTACTCTTTATCAAATCCCTGCTACCAATTACTTTTCTGATTGAAGAGTAATGACTTACCAATGGACCCTTTGCTAATTGGGAAGTTTAAAATGAGTGACATTCATTACAATTCATAATCCTGAAATAATCACTGAGTCAGGAAGTTTTAAAATGCTTATCTAAAGATTTAGCAGAGTAAAATACAGAACCACATGATACTTAATCGTATATCAAGGATGAAGCATAATAATCAATTATCGGTCAATGACGGTCCCTCAGAAAGGAGAAGATAGAGACAGCAGCACAGCTAAAGTTGCATTTATATTTACCTAAAGGTGCGAGAAACCAAACCCCTTGGCCAAGGAGTTGGAAAGATAGGATCCAGGAAGGATGAAGAGCAAAGACCTCCGGATCCTAGGTTTAGGACAGGACAGGTGACCTCTCTATCAACGACGCCTGCGTCGTTCCCCTCTCTGATACTTCGCTTCTCCTCGAATTCTCCCAAATCTTCCTTCTAATGGAATCCGCCGCCCCCACCTCAGGACCTCTCTGGACAGCGGTTCGGTCTGCAATCGATCAGCCCGTCGAGCGCCAAAAGCCTGATCTCCATGTGTCTGTGCTAGCATCTCCAACTAATTAGCTAATTCTATATCTATTATACCCTTCTACGCCCATGTACCTCCCATTAATGTTGCAAAAATATGGGCCCACTACTTCTGATTGGACAGGGACAGGGGGTTGATCCTCACACCATATCAATTTAGTTCAATTTCTTTAAGCCCATTGTCTTTAAAATACCGCCCATCATAATTAATACATTTGCTTTATTTCCCACCCAGTTTCCCATTGATTCAGCAACACATTTTATATACATTTGTATCGAGTGCAGGTACATTTCGGATGAACTTGTGAACCAGGCTTCGCGACCTTGGAGGGCTTCCAAGTTGACTTCATCGCATTCTCTGGTCAGCTTCTCAGGGCGCATGTGCAGAACCAATGTCTCTCGAGCTGCAGTTCAACCAACCCAGGCCCATTTATGAACTAATAAAAGTCAAAGAAGAAAATATTAAAATCACAAAATAAATGGTTTCACTGTATACCCACTATGTCTACTCTATTCCCGTTTAATTAAAATTCTATCCCGCATTAATAGCGTTAGAATACCACAGTTTAATTGCAACATTTGAGCAAGCTGTAGCGCGTGAAAACATTAAGCAGCCATTTTAATACACACTGCGCAGAAGCAAGGATTTCCCTCCAAGCAAAGAAAGACATCACACCATGTGATATGGTTGACACATGCGCAATAAGGTTCCCGCGCTTTAGCGGCCATTTTAGATTAGACAAGCGTTATTTGTTAGTTTAAACACATAGGCAAGCTTCACTCGTATAATGTTCATGGGTGCATTTGTTAGTATAGACATTACAAATATTAATAGTTAATACTGTGAGAGGATTGCTTACGAGCAAGTCTCATTGTGAGTTCTTGCTCCATCAATCCCCTCTCTGATGGCGTTTCTGAGCCATCAAATACTACCCACAACCAGATGCCAACTTTTAGCATAAAATTGTCTCAGCTTAATTTTTACACCTTCTATTTTTCACATCTCCCTTCAGTTTCTTGTATAATTCGCTTTTCAGATCTTCTAGTTCAATTTCATCAAACTTTCGCTTCTTTCCTTTTCCTGTCACTCTATACATCTCATTCTTTCTACAACATTTGCACCATATTATTATTGACAGTACTATTATTGCTATCCCTGCTAAGGGTACTAATATTTGACCTATAAGTCCTTTCCCTACATTAGCAAACCAGGTACCAATTGACGTAATACTATTTGTCAATCTTTCCCATACACTATCAACTTCCAGTGGTTTTAGTTCCTTCTCAAGTTTGGTTATATTCTGTATATACGTTCCAATTTCTGCACTTTTGTCAGGTATGTAAGTGCAACAGTGTTTTGTCTTCAATAATTTACAGACTCCGCCCTCTTTTGCCAAGATAATGTCAAGAGCAAGTCGATTTTGCATAACCATATATCTAATCGCAACCATCTCCGCATTAATCATTAGAAATCCTCCAGCAGTGTCCGTTGATAAACGATCAACTACTGTAGATAATTTACATATTTTCCTTGAGTTCAGAATTATTCGTACTGAAGGTATCAATGCACCGAATATATCACCTACAATTTCAGAAAAACTAGCTCTTTTACTACGTGTTAATTCACTACTATTTTCATTGCTTCCAGTGTTTCTTTTAACGTGGTATATCTTTGGAAATACTATTCCAAAATAACAACTTCCATACCACCGTGCAGGAAGCCTAAAGTAAGCCTTATTCCCACACACATAATAGATTCCAGGAAAAACTGAATCTGTTCCTCCTTTTAGTCCCCAACCTCCAAGAATTAAGAAATTATGTTCACATTCACTGGTACCGATGAAAACATTGTTATAATCAGTCTTTAACCTATGTAGACAAATTTTCCCTGTCTTTACAAAGTCCAGAGCCATAGCAGCTTGAGCCTTGCCAGGTGTGTAACTACCCTCTTTCTCAGCCCAAGGTGGCAGATGAGCCTTATGCTCAGAAGCTTTCTTTTGGAAATCTTGTCTTCTATCTTCTACTAAATTCAAAAATATCTTTTCTTCTTCATGTAACGAACATGTTAGATTGCTTCTATGTGCATGTGTTATATCTATCGATTTCATTGTTAGGAAAAATTCTCCCATAAACTGTGCGTCTTGACTACTAAGCACTGGGTTCATATTCTTTCGAATCGGAACCTCAGAAAATATCACATCTATATTTGAATAGTAATACTGAAGTCTCCCTGTTTTATAAAATAAACTAGCCAATACACTACATGATATACCATAAGTTAATGGCAAATGATGATATGTTAACCCTTCTGCTACTGATTCTGGTAACTTCATACAGACATAACAATTACTAACTTCCATGGTATCTACATATTGAAACAATAATTTTGTGAAAACATTCAAACTAGTGTCGTTATCTGTTACTTCATGATGAAATTCTGGTTCATCTTCTGCTTTTAGTTCTACTCTATTACTTTTCAAGTTATCTGTCCTTGCCTTCGTTTCGTTGTTAATCTTTTTATCCATTATCAGAAGGTAAGGAATTGCTACGATCACAACTAACCACACTATAAGTACCACTACCAGACTACATATGCATATAGCACAGCATCTTTTACAACATTTCTGTTTCGGTCTCCCAGAAACTCTATCGTCAGGCATTTTTGACAAGGAAGATTTCTCTTCTTATCTTCGTTTCAAGTCTTTACGTTATCAGGGTGGTTTTATTTCTTTCTCATAAGTCAGTTCCGCACTTGTTCCTTCGTCACCACTTTCACTTGACTCTGAGCTCTCGTAGTCTTCAAGGATGATATAAGTCCAATCAGGACCTTTAAATTTGTTGTTCACAAGTTTCAGTCTTTTGCTTTTTCGTTTTTCAATTCCACTTGTTTGTCCCGTTAGGCTTGTCACTTCATTTACTTGTTCTGGATCTTCACTTCTGGTTGTTATGTGGTATTTTACTCTTTTAATGACACTAGGCCAACGATCACCTTTTCTGACCTTCTTTGTTTGCACTGTCTCTTCACTTTTTATTTCTTCTTCAGAAATTCTTTTATTTTCAAGTTGTGGCACAATTTGTTTTTCTACGATTTCAGTTTCTTCTTCTATTTGTTCTTTTTCAGGTCTTATTGGTTTCTCTTCAGCTGCTCCACTGTGAGTTTCCAGTAACTGACCTTGTTCAGGATTTACGTCTTCATGCTCGAGATTCTCGTGATCTTCTTCTTGAATGTATTTTCCTAGACCTAACTGGTTCTGATCAGGGCTTATTGCACTTTGTACTTCTGCAGCCTGACCGGGTTCTTCTAGACCTGTCTGTCCCTGCTCATAATTTGTTGTTTCATTGTTGATTTGAGCCCAATTTCCTCTCCCTATCTGATCCTGCTCAGGTTCTCTTATTGTTTCATCTTCCTCCTCCTGAGCTGCTTCTTCTTCGCCTATCTGATCTTCTTTAATTTCTTCTAACTTTGTTTGGCTTCTTGTTCTGTTGTAAACTTCAGGTATTTCCACCACTGGTATCCAGTCCTGACTTGTGCTCGGTTGTTCTTCTTCAGCTTCCCTCGAATCTCGCACCTGAGATTCTTCAGCTGGGCAACCTTCAGCTTCCTCAGTTATCGATGCTGTCTGAGGATTTTCTTCTTCAGGGTCTGGTACTCTTTTGGTGTGACTTACATGAATCCAATTAGGCAATCCTGCACATTTCACTGCTGTGTTCGTAACTAGTATGACCTGACAAGGTTCGCCCCACCTGGGTGATAGACACGTTTCTCTCGTGTGATGCTTCACAACCACCCAGTCTCCGGGATTCAGATCATGCTCTTGCTCAGGCTGCCTGGAAACTGCGTCTTCCCCAACCTGGTGAGAGACAGAACGCACTAGGTCAGCCAATCCTTTGCAATAATCCAGAACCATATCATCAGTTATATTCAGCAGTTTATTTGTAGGAACATGTGCTTGTCTCATTGCTCTTCCCATTATTATTTCGTGCGGACTCAATCCGGTATTTCTATCAGGAATGCTTCTGAGTCCCATTAAAACAAGTGGCAATGCATCCGGCCAATCTAACGATGTTGATGCACACATTTTTGCCAGTCTTGATTTTATTGTGCCATTCATTTGTTCAACCACTCCAGAAGCCTCTGGACGATATGCACAGTGCAATTTTTGCTCAATTTGGAATGCTTCACAGATTATTCTGATCACATCATTGTTGAAGTGTCCTCCTCTATCTGATTCCAAAGTTACTGGGAAACCGAACCTAGGAATGAGTTCTCGTAGCAACAACTTTGCGACTGTAATACTGTCATTCCTTCTGGTAGGGTAAGCCTCCACCCACTTTGAAAACAGACACACTATGACAAGTACATATTTCAGTCCTCTACATGGTGGTAACTGAATAAAATCAAGCTGCAATCTCACAAATGGACCCTCTGCCTTTCCGATTTTTCCAAAACCAATTATTGTTTTTCTTCCTGGATTATGCATTTGGCAAGTTAGACATCTCTGGCAAAGACTCTCTGCTGCAGCCCTAAACCTTGGATTGTACCAATTTTGTCTGAAGAGCCTAATCATTGCATCTCTCCCTACATGTGTGTCTCCATGATACATTCTGGCCATTTGTGAAATCAGACAGTCGGGCATGACTGGTCTGCCATCAGCATAAATCCATACATCGTCGTCTGCCCTTTGAGAACATCCCATTTTAATCCATGCATTTCTTTCACTCTCATCAGCATCATCTTGCAGTCGTTTCACATCATTCCATGTTTCAGGTGGTGCATATAGCATAAGTTGGCAGCTGATTCCCATTCTTTCAACCCTTTTATTTACTGATAATCTATTTTTGGCACAATGTTGAGCCACCAGATCTGCATATCGGTTGCCGACTACCACCCAGTCATCTCCTGACTGGTGTGCGGCACATTTCACCACAGCCAATTCCTTTGGTGATTGTATTGCTTCCAGCAGTTCCTTTACAAACTGTCCATTTTTAATAGGGGATCCTGAAGAAGTCATGAAATCCCTCTGCATCCATAGTTGGCCAAAATCATGCACAACCCCGTAACCATATTGACTATCTGTAAATATAGTTACTTTCTGATTCCTCCCAATTTTGCAGGCTTTAATTAAAGCGATTAATTCAGCTACTTGTGCAGATTTGACTCCTGGTAAATAGGATGCTTCGACTATTCCAGTTAATTCACATACCGCATATGCTGCACTTAGTTTACCATCTTCATGCCTTTGGCATGAACCATCCACAAACAGCTCCCTGTCTGGCTCTCTGAGGGGTAGTTCCTGTATGTCAGGACGTGGTTTTGTGCACAATTCTGTGACTTGTAAACAATCATGTTCCTCTTCATCATCCTTGACCTCCTCATGGTATGGATCTGGTAGTAAGGTAGCAGGGTTTACTATTGTGCACCTTACAATAGTCACATTTTCAGCACCTAAGATTATTCTCTCATATTTAGTCAGCCGACTAGGAGTAAGATGCTGAGTTCTGGTTCTTGTCAACAGAATCACAACTGAGTGTGGGACAAACACCTTTACAGGATGTCCCATTACAATTGATTCACTTTGTTCAATGCTCAAACAGGTAGCAGCCACTGCTTTTAAGCAGCCTGGCAACGCGGCTGCCACTGGGTCCAACGTAGCAGAAAAATATGCTATAGGACGTCTGTCTAAACCATGTCTCTGAGTTAGGACTGAAAGTGCACAATTTTCTCTTTCATGACAGAATAATGCGAATCCTCTTGTATAGTCAGGCATGCCTAGGGCAGGTGCTTCGCACAAAGCACTTCTCAATTTTACAAAAGCTCCTACGCTTTCATCATCCCACTCAACTGGATCCTTTGCCTTCTTTTTCGTCATTTGAATTAAAGGCTTTGCTAGCAGAGAAAACCCTAGTATCCATTGTCGACAATAATCCACTATTCCAAGGAACATTCTCACTTCTCGTTGGGATACAGGCATTTGCATTTTCTTGATTAATTTTACTCTTTCAGAGGTTATCCTTCTTTTTCCCCTCTCAATTTGGTGTCCTAGATACTTAACTGCTGTTGTACAAAACTGCAACTTTTCAGGTGAAACTTTATGCCCTTCTTCAGCTAAGTGATTTAATAGTGCAATGGAGTCAACAACACAGTCCTCTCTGGTGTTAGATGCCACTAGTAAATCATCTATATATTGTACTAAGACTGAACTTCCTGGCATCACTAGTTTCTCTAAGCACTTTTTCAATATTTGATTAAAGATGGAAGGACTTTCTGTGTACCCTTGAGGAACACGATTCCATACATAGACTTTGTTCTCAAATTTAAATGAAAAAAGATACTGGCTATCTGGGTGCAATGGTATGGAAAAGAATGCTTGGCATAAGTCAATCACAGTAAACCATCCTGCACTCCAAGGAATCTGGTATAGGATTACTGCAGGATTTGGCACTATAGGACAACAAGGTTCAACAATCTTATTTATTTTGCGTAAATCTTGAACAATTCTATACTTTCCACTAGGTTTCTTCAAACCCATGATTGGTGAATTACAAGGGCTACTCATTACTTCTTTTAATATGCCTTGTTTTACCATTCTGTTAATTTCCTCAATAACTCCTGCTTTTACTTCTGCACTCATTTTGTTCTGTCTGGTATTTGGGAAAATTGCACCTTCTTTTACAGTTATTTTAACTGGATCTATTTTGGCCATAAGTCCTACTTCTTTCCCTGTAAAATCCCATACCATGGAATTTACTGCAGTTCTTAATTCTTCTGGCAATTCGTCTTTTGTTATCAGAGAGAACATCTCATCTACTTCTGTACCTTGCTTTGCAATCATAATTTTATATACATGGTCTTCATCTGGGGTCTGAACTGCCACACCATCCGGTGTGCAGAAAATTGTGCAATTCATTTTGCACAACAAATCTCGGCCTAATAAGTTGACGGGACTGGAATCACATACTACAAACTGATGCATTTCTCTAAAATTTCCAATTTTTACTTCCATTGGTTCGGTTAGAGGTGTTCTAATCTTTCGATTAGCTACACCCACAACTTGGATAGCTTCTCCAGAGAGAGGAAGGTCTGGGATGTCTGCTGTTCTCACAGTAGACCTGGTAGCACCAGTGTCCAAAAGGAAAGTAATATCATTACCTCTCACTTTCCCTTCAACATATGGACCTGACTGGTCTACCGGCAAGGATGCGCCAAGTACGCATTCCTTCTCCCCCTCTCCTAGGCACCGTCATTGACTATATGAACAAAAGTCATCCTGTAAAAGAAATTGTGAAGTTACATAATCATTCTTACCACTTCCTCCTTGATATCCGACGTCTGTACCGTGCTTTGCTCTGCTTACATTACCCTGTATAGGTGCAGGTGGCAACTGACTCTGAGGATTTACACCCTGCTGTGAGTCATTCTGCATCTGTGGATTTAAATTTTGATTTGGGCCATTATTTTTCCTAATCTTTTTACATTCATCCTTCCAATGCCTCAATTTTCCGCATCCATGACAAGGAAATTTCTTTTTAGCCTCTTCTCTGCTCATTTGTCCTCTCATTTTACCACCATTCCCAGTGTCACCATTCATTCCAGAATCTTTTCCCTGATTATCATTTGGATTATCCAAATTAATTCCCTGTCGCTCAGCCATTTTCACCTGAGCCCACATCACTTTCTCTTGTAGTTTCTTGTGCCTATCCTCAATGTCGTCTCCACAATATTTTGCATATTTCAAAATCTCATCTATGGGTTTCCCTTGCCAGCACAACATGTGCTGCTTAATCATCTGACAAATCTCTGGCTTCAAACCATAAACAAATCGGTAAACAAACTGACTCATGTTTTTATCTCCAATATCCTCAAATCCACTATACTGTTTGAATACCTGCAATAAACGTTCATAATAGGCATGTACCGATTCACTGGCTTCTTGGGTAGTCCTGTCTATTTTCACCCAATCTGTCTCTTTTGGTGGTATTTTCCCTTTCAAATAAGTTATTACCTGCTGATACTTTTTCATTACATCACTTGATGGAGCACCTGTCTTTGGATCTCTAGGATACTCTTCACTCGGCCAATCAACTGTGATTTTACAATCTGTCCACAAATCGGCAGGTACCACTATGTCGAACAAACCATCCAAGTCCTTCAACAATACTTTTGACACTTTCACAAACCTCTCAACCTGCTTGTACCATTCAATTGGTTTTTCTCTCAACTTTGGAAAATCATTCGTAAATGACAAGATATCCTGTCTGCTCCATGGGACATGTACATATCCTCCTCCAGGAACTTCTCGCATCGGGTACATTTGATCTGCTTTCCCTGTTTCCTTCATTAAATATTCAGAAGTGGTTCTACTGTACAGTGCCTCTTCCTTTTTCTTTGTCCATCTAACTTTCCATTTATCTAGGTCTCCCCATTTCTGTAAAACTGTCATTAATTCCTTTACTTGTAATTTTCGACCAGAGGCATTCATGTTTTCTAAATCTTTGTCAGAAAAATCTGCTCTATAGGGTTTCTGTAGTACTTTTGACTTTCCTATTTCAATTCCCATCTGTAAGGCCAAATCTGATAATTTTTCATGAAATATCTTTACATTTCTAGTGATACTTCTGCATACAAATAATAGTTCTTCTTCATCGTAAGTATTTAGATGATCTACTCCTACATTGCCTGCTATCATCTCTTTTAACTCAACCTTTAATTTGTAAATGTCCATGATCTTTGGGGGTGAACTCTGTTTGTCTGATCCTTGTGCCCACCTTTCTAAGTCTTCTGGTGTTACTACTGTGGCACTCTTAGTTCCAGATGAGGTTACTATATTTACATCTTTGGAGCAACCAGGTGTTATTCTTCTAGGAGTACTATTTATAGAACCTCGAATCGGTAAATCCATTAAGGATATCATGCTTTCACAATCACTGATTTGATCATCAATTATTACGGGTTCAGGTTTAGGAATTTCTACCGGTGTAGGCATTGCTAATGGTTTCGGATAATTCACCTTATCACCATGTAAGGGAACCACTGGACCAATTGTTACGGGTATGGTCAAGGAATCAGGATGTACATTCAACTGTGTTATTTTCTGTATCAATTCTGCTCTGTTTCTGTCTATAGCTTCCTTTTCCTTATCCTGAAGTACCCTATTAACTGGGGGATTATGCAATACTTGCGGTACCAATGGTGTCTTTAACAGTGGTGCGCTTGGGGTGCATCCACTTGTCCCTTCCTGATATGGTGGCGGGTTCTTTAATATTTCTTCCATAAACTCATCTTCAGAATCTCCAAATCCTGTCAAATGTTTTGTCTTCTCTGTGCATTTGCTCCCCAACGACTCTTCTGCCATTAATATTGGATACAAACCTTCTGTAAGCATCGCTCTTCTCCACTGTTTCATTTGACTGTCCCTTGACTCATTTTGGTATCTAGGGAAAAATCCCCGATAACCCCTACTACTCCGGGATCGGTCACGTTCGAATGCCTCGGTTTCCCACTCTTCTAAGGCTTCGTATTGAGTTAATCTTGGTCTGGGTTCTAAGTCATTCATCCTCAATCTCAAATTTTTAAGAATTCTCCCATTGAAAGTGCCATTTTCTGGGAACGCTAATATTCCATCATTTTTTGTATATTCTATCCAATTCTCTAACCATACACAAGTATGATAACCTCTCTCCATCATCATGAATGAAGCGGGCGTTTTAGCTGGTGGAATGATAATTCCTTCTCTAGTTTTAATGGGTTTATCCTTCTTAAAATAATTCTTAATCTTTTGTAGAAATGACATTTTTCTCTTCTCTCCGTACATTTTGGGTAAATCTCGGTGTATAAAATTATAATCTGCAAAACCTATGAATCTCCTATCCGGACGAGTTCCTATTAAAGTCGGATCGCGTTTCAACATATAATTTTCACTATCCACTAGAATGTCGACTTCTACGCTATCAACCAATTAAATTCCAGCTAACATTTGTCTCTGAACCAATCCTAGCGCGGCTCTTCTGTGACGTCTATTCTGACGACCCCTCCTTTACAATCTGCGCTTTTCTGTCCCTTGCTGTTTCGACCAATTCCAGCGCGGCACCTGTGACGTCAGTACTACTCCTGACTACTGACCCCTCCTTTACAAGAGTCGTTCCACAGCCGCTGTTTCAACCAATCCCAGCGCGGCGTTTTGTGACGTCAGCTTCCTCTCCGGCAGCTGACCCTCCCTTTACAAAATCTTACGCAAAACCTTATTTTTCTCTACGCTTTTTATTAAATTCAGTTACAACATAAAACATTCGCTATCGTGCCAGTTTCTCTAAATTGGAAAAGATAGTTTTGCTCACACTTAGTAAAACCTTTCCGTTTACTAAACATACACTACGAGTAAAACCCTTCCGTTTACTCTTCACGTAAGCTTCAGAAATACCTGCTACTTCTTCAATGTTACCCTTTCTAGGTGATATAACATCAAATTTTTACCAGCATATTCCTTTTGCTATTACTCACACGCATAGAGTCCCTAACAAGTACTGATAGCCCTGCTTAACTTTTCAGTACTATTTCTGCCTGACAGATAACCTCACTGCAGTATGGCTTCCACTTACCATCCGCTATTCAATTTTCCCCGGGGAATTCTGGACAACATAAAACAAACTTTGAACAAACGGATGTTAGTTTATGAAAATAAAATTCTCATTACCCAATTAACAAAGTACAACCATCCTCTGATAACCAGAAAACTAATCCAGCGGGTTACTAGCAACAAGCATTCATACACCAAATACTCACTTGGGCCCATACATTCATACTACGCTAGCAATTTCCGCTGGAGGTCAGTTGTACTCTTTATCAAATCTCTGCTACCAATTACTTTTCTGATTGAAGAGTAATGACTTACCAATGGACCCTTTGCTAATTGGGAAGTTTAAAATGAGTGACATTCATTACAATTCATAATCCTGAAATAATCACTGAGTCAGGAAGTTTTAAAATGTTTATCTAAAGATTGAGCAGAGTAAAATACAGAACCACATGATACTTAATCGTATATCAAGGATGAAGCATAATAATCAATTATCGGTCAATGACGGTCCCTCAGAAAGGAGAAGATAGAGACAGCAGCACAGCTAAAGTTGCATTTATATTTACCTAAAAGTGCGAGAAACCAAACCCCTTGGCCAAGGAGTTGGAAAGATAGGTTCCAGGAAGGATGAAGAGCAAAGACCTCCGGACCCGAGTTTAGGACAGGACAGGTGACCTCTCTATCAACGACGCCTGCGTCGTTCCCCTCTCTGATACTTCGCTTCTCCTCGAATTCTCCCGAATCTTCCTTCTAATGGAATCCTCCGCCCCCACCTCAGGACCTCTCTGGACAGCGGTTCGGTCTGCAATCGATCAGCCCGTCGAGCACCAAAAGCCTGATCTCCATGTGTCTGTGCTAGCATCTAACTAATTAGCTAATTCTATATCTATTATACCCTTCTACGCCCATGTACCTCCCATTAATGTTGCAAAAATATGGGCCCACTACTTCTGATTGGACAGGGACAGGGGGTTGATCCTCACACCATATCAATTTAGTTCAATTTCTTTAAGCCCATTGTCTTTAAAATACCGCCCATCATAATTAATACATTTGCTTTATTTCCCACCCATTTCCCATTGATTCAGCAACACATTTTATATACATTTGTATCGAGTGCAGGTACATTTCGGATGAACTTGTGAACCAGGCTTCGCAACCTTGGAGGGCTGCCAAGTTGACTTCATCACATTCTCTGGTCAGCTTCTCAGGGCGCATGTGCAGAACCAATGTCTCTCGAGCTGCAGTACAACCAACCCAGGCCCATTTATGAACTAATAAAAGTCAAAGAAGAAAATATTAAAATCACAAAATAAATGGTTTCACTGTATACCCACTATGTCTACTCTATTCCCGTTTAATTAAAATTCTATCCTGCATTAATAGCGTTAGAATACCACAGTTTAATTGCAACATATGAGCAAGCTGTAGCGCGTGAAAACATTAAGCAGCCATTTTAATACACACTGCGTAGAAGCAAGGATTTCCCTCCAAGCAAAGAAAGACGTCACACCATGTGATATGGTTGACACATGCGCAATAAGGTTCCCGCGCTTTAGCGGCCATTTTAGATTAGACAAGCGTTATTTGTTAGTTTAAACACATAGGCAAGCTTCACTCGTATAATGTTCTTGGGTGCATTTGTTAGTATAGACATTACAAATATTAATAGTTAATACTGTGAGAGGATTGCTTACGAGCAAGTCTCATTGTGAGTTCTTGCTCCATCAGCGCCACTTATTCCACAGTGTCAGCTAATGATGTTCCCCACCTACCTCTCTCGTGGAGAACAAACACCTCTGTGGGGATTACAAACAAACCTGCTACTAATCCTATCAGTAGGCCTGTCAAGTTCACTATTGGTCCAATAACAAATAAGCATCCCTCTGTGGTCTCTGATGAAAGCATTTTCAATTTATTGGGTCTTGATTATTGAAAAGGATAAATGCTGTTATAAAATGTCTGCCAGATGGTGTTTTCTTTGAATGCAGTAATAATAATCCCTTTGTATCTGAAATGTGCGTCCAACATACTGACATTCAGCATGATGTTTTAAATTGTTTACCTGATGTAGTATGCAACAATGCGACAACTGATGTTTGGGCTTTGAACAAATGTGATGTGGGGTAAATATTAAATGTTGAACCTGTTCATGTAGTTTTGAAGGGAAATGCTCTATTGGAGAGTTAGGTCTGCAGGAAATAATAACAGCATTTATTAAAGAAGGTGTACTGGTGGAGTCAAAAGAGAGTGTATGCAACTCCCTTATTCTTCTCATCCGGAAAATAAGTAAAGACCCATCAAACCCTGATGAATGGTGCTTGGTTTAAGGCCTGCACCAGATTAATAAAACCGTGCAGCCCAGATTTTCTGTGGTACCAAACCCCACCAACACCTCTCGCTGTTCTCGCACAGGGACATGGGGGCAAAAAGAGACCCTTGCGCATATCTGTCTGCAATACTAGACCCCGTAGCCAGGGCACTTCCTAAATGTCTGAGAGCGGCAGCTGCTGCAGCAATATCAGTGGAACAAAGTGAGTGTTTGGTTTTAGTAAACATGTTGAGGGCCTTATTACGATGGCGGTCGGACGAGTGTCTGACAGCCATCACATTGGGATTGGGACCACCAGACAAGTAGTTGGCGTTCCCACCTGCCAGATTATGATGTGACCGCCGTGTAGGTGGACGGAAACATCCCTTTTTCTATTGCAGCTTGTGCTGTGGCCTGGGAAAAGAGCCGCAGCACAAGCTGCAATAGAAAAAAGGATGTTTTTAAACAGCCATGCACCATGTGGCTGGCACCATGTGGTGCCTGGCGCACGGTGCATAGATGTTTGGGGGGCACCACATGTGCCCCCAGTGCCACATAGCACAGGCCCATGGGGAACTAGGAGCTTGCGGAGTTTTTCACACTCCGCACAGCTCGCGGTGTTCTGAAAAACTCCACGGAGCATAGTGTTGCAGAGTTTTTTCCCTACTCGCTCACAGTAAGTGGGCGAGCGCGAGCAAGGAAAATCCAACAGTAGACTGCTTCCCAGTGAGATTTCTCAATGCAGGCCACCGCTACTGCTCGCATTGAGAAAGCTTCTATTTACGTTGAAGAAGCTGCAGCTCGAGTAGAACTTTTACTCAAGAGGCAGAAAGAAGCTGTGCCCTCTTGCGCTGCACATGATGCAGTTTGTGCTGATTTTACAGTGCGAGACAAACACCTGGCACTAAAAATCAGCACGAATGGCGCCAGGTAACGCACTCTGCTGCTCGCGCAACTCCGCATAGCTTGGCAGAGTTGTTTTGTCACTTTGAACTCCGCCCAGGCCTAGTTATTATGCTGCTGGTGATATAATTAATATGACTGATGTTGGTTTGCATTTGAACTGCTCAGGAATACTCCAATACAAACCAATTTTATCAATTTACAAGAGCGATCCACAGACCAAGGGGCATAGTAGCCGTTACTCTATAGTTTCTTCCACACTTAAATGTAAATGGTAATATAACACAGGACTACACTGTGAACTGGGTAAGTTTTCTCCAAATGGATAATTATATTTATTATACAAGTAATCCGAAAGAGCAACAAGGTATAAATAAAGTGCAGTGGGTAAAAACGGGGATGGAAATCACCAGATTTTCAGACCTCAGGCATGCACATTCTTAGTGACTTCACATATATATTTACAACAGTCACAATTGTAAAGAACAGCTTATGCTCCGCAAGAACCATAATGCACAATTCTGAGTCAAGATGTGGTTGTCGATGACGTTTCGATCCCGGCTAGGATATGGGGATCATCATCAGGACAGCGAAATATATGCCTGAGAATTAGCCTTTATAAGGCCAGACACTAATAAGGAGGGAAGGAGAAGGGCAAAAAGGGGGGGGGTGAGAAATGAGGGGACAAAAAGAAAGGAAGAGGTTAGGAAGGATTCGGCGATGTGCGTTACGCATATGCTAATGCTGCAGAACCTAATTCCGATATGGCGACTGCGCAAGGCGACAACTGAACTCCGTGGTGTCATGATAGAGACCCATCAGTGAGCGATTTGCCAAATGGAACGAAGGATACTTATTATAATTTATTCATAAGAGGAGCGGAACATGATAGTGCTCAGAACAATGTAATCAAAGAACCAACTGAACAGGATAGTTGACTATATGTGAGTGATGATGAGTCGGTAGGTGATTGAACTTACAAGGAGTGGACGATGCTTCTGCCTGATGGGTGGCAGTCTGAGGCAGGGCGTGGCCGTATAATAATGGCACCGACCAATGGCAGCATCTGTGGCTTGAATTAGAGCCTAGAAATACATCAGTACAGAATGAGAGCCAAACTAGATGGAGGTAGCCATGTAGTGAAAGTGATGGTGTAATCAAAAACGTACATAGGGGTCAACGACCCTTGAAAGGTGCACCGGTCTGATATCAACACCTCCGGAATGAATTAAAGCCTAGAGGGACAGCATAATTGAATTAGATTAGTTGGCTGAGTGGTGAGAGTGAGAGTGTAATGAAAAACTTACAGAGGGGTCAGTGCCCCTTGCCAGGTGCAGCGTTCAAGAATGGTGAAGATACATAGATTAGCGTCCCTTTGCTCCAGGTACCGAGGGAATTGAAGCCTAGAGGAATATACAGGCTATTAGCTCCCGTCAAGCAATTAAAGTGGCCCGCAGCCAGAGCTATGTTGGAGGCGCTTACCTGTTAACACGCGGTGGGGGAATACTTCGATGTTGTCGGGCTGTGCCTTCTCTTGCCGATATGCAGAAGTGTTGTGTTGGTGACTCGGAGTGTGATGTAAATGGCTAACGGCCATACGTGATGCGCACGTGTTTGAAATATAATGTGACCAGAAAAGCAAAAGAAGTGTGGGCGCCATGTTGAACAGTGCAAAAAAGGAATAGAGTTGAAAGGGTACGAAAAAGAACATGATTTTTTTGTGTGACCTTTGGCACACTGTATACGTATTGGTAAACTTGCCAAATTTATTCTTCAATTATTTTTCCTCTTCCTTTACTAGAATTATCCTGTGTGTGCTTCCCCAGTTTCTACCACTGCATGCAGCATCAACTTTGAAAAAAAATGCTCTAACCAGGTTTTTGGGAAGCAGCCACAGCTGGAGGCTGCAATCAGTCATATAAAAATATGTTCAGACAAGACTTTACGTGAGATGAAAAAAGGTGAAGATCTCTAAAAGGGGTGTGACTTAAACTTGTAAACTAATTTTCTGTGAATCCCATAATATTCCACCCAACAAGTATTTTAGTTTCTCCCTAAGCTTTCTGTTATTTCATCCAAATGTATGACACAACAACTGATATACATACCTAAAACCAGCCAGGACTATTGGCTTTGTCGATTAGTTCTTAGCTGTTTAAGGTTAATGAGTAACAACAACAATTTTGTTGTACGTAATTAATGAAATTGTGAGATTGTGAATTAAATATTATTGAGGCATGTGGAAGGAGTGTTGGTCTTCAGTTATGTTCACTTTATGTTAGACATGTATGCCCCTTTTCTGCCCAGATCTCATCCATCTGCATATCTTAAACCTCATCTCTTTCATCTTCAGCACCCTCTTTTCACTCTCTCCTAAATGTACTTCCTCACTTCTCCTTAACTTCACTGCCCCAAACATACACTTAACTCACTTCTAAGCACTTTATTTTTTTTTCCTTCACCTTGTCAATATTTTGACAATTGTGTACCCTCTTCACTCACATTTACACAGAATTTCAATTGCAGCTGGAATATGTGACCATTGCTCTGTGTGCTCTACAGAGAGGCCAACCCACTGACAAGCACTGTGAGAAACTCTGCCTTCAGCCTCAGAGCCAGAGCTCTCAATCACATCTCGTCATAAACACATGGGGGCAGATTTACAAGCCCCTTGCGCCACTTTTGCGTCACTTTTCCCATGTTAAAAATGACGCAAAAGTGGCGCAAGGGCCTTGTAAATAAGCCCCATGGTGTTCAAAGTATGCACTATACAAGTGTAATAAGATGCATGAAACAGTCTAGGTGAATACAAGAATAAGTAAAACGTGACATAGAGACACAAACTAAATTGCTGACATATATTACCTTAATGATTTTAACATTCATTGTTTGAAAATCAATCAGTGTTTTTTGCATTAATGTTAAGGGCATGAATATAGGGCCCGACAGGGACCCGTTCCAATGTCTGTTTTAATGGCATATGAGAGAGGCAGATCTCTAGAATTATGCAAACACAAACATGTAGCATGCTACATCGTCTAACTGTCTTAAAAAGCAAAACAAGTCCGAGATTGGGGATAAAACATTCAAGAACCATCTCACAGATCAATCTAAATAAATGAGGACCTTAATAAGCACCAAGTATGCACTCCATATTCTAGACATACATGTCCATTGCATTTAATGTTGACATTTTTCTGGAATTCCACAAATCATGATACTATGGGCTTTATTTGCAAAGGTAAACTCACACTTTTGGTGTATGCTTGAATTTTTTTTGCCATTCGCAAATTCCGAGTATACCTTTACGTGTAGTATCTTAACGACCGCAGAGACTGTCCTTTCTTTTTATGTGCAGAGTTCTCTGCAGTTGTAAGGATACTACACATAATAATACACTCCTAGTTTCTGAATAGCAAAAACATAGCAAACTTACACCAAAACTGTAAGTTTACCTTTGTGAATAAGGCCCTATATGCCCATATTTCTCCCTTCAAGCTTGACTCCCTCACAAGCTGAGGTTATTTGGATCAACTTAACCAGGAAGCAAAAGCCCTGCATGACTTTTGGATCACGTTCAAATACAGCAACTCCACTTCTAAAGGGGCCAGCGACCTACAGCCACAACCTGGGGTGCCACAGTGGGGGAGGTTGGCATGACCAGGCATTTCAGCACAACATACCTAATACAAGTTTGGCATTACACTTACCATTACTGAGGACAAGGAGTCAAATCCCACTTACCGTGCTGGCATCCAATCCCACCCTGTGATGAATGGGAAAGTGTTGGATCTATGCCTGTGAATGATGTCTGGCTTTATACAGGGATGCAGCCTGCAACGCCTGAAACCATGACACTGGCAGCGTCACTGGTCTACAGTGGATATCACCAGACACCCATGGCACTAAAGGGGCTTTAGAAAGGTAAGTCCGTAATTGTGCGTCACATTGTAAAAAGTTGATTTACTATCTGGCTTCCAGGTACTTATTCAGAGCAAGGTGTAACAGGCAGCCCAGGTTTAAATACATCAGCTTATTTAGAGATACGATCTGCAATCATATCTCTAAAAAATTGATGATTTTCACATTTTGCATAGCTCCAGAGCCCAAAAGCAGAAACTGCCCTTGGAGAACTGTCTTTTGAGACCTGGGAGCTGCCAGATGATCTGTAAAGCATATGAAAGCAAATAATAATACAACTTTAAGGGGCTATCCACAATTCATCTCGAAACCCCAGCAGACATCATCAAACAAAGCAACATTCTAGAAAACTTATTGTTGGTGGTTGCTAGAGATGGAGGACTTGGTAAAAATAACAGTTTTCTCCTCTACACTGGATGACCCCTTTAAATGACAGCTTTCTAATTGCATGTATGCTTGAGGTTCCACCAGCCACATTTTTTTTAATATAGTCCACGCACTGATAAGCTAACTGACCATAATCCTTATCTACTATCCCTGTTTATCCAGTACTGAGAAACACTCAGAGTTCTGACAACGCTTCTTCCAGTCAACAATGATCTAGCCTAAAAATGTATTTTTCTTTCTCTTTTGTCTTGCGGTACCTCAAACAAGAAGTGTAAACATTTTTGAATATGTCGATTGTGTTGAGGAAACACTTTTATTCCAAAACCCTTACTATTGGGCACTACAATGTTTTTCCATCTTTAAATGAAAATTAGGAGTTAGATGGCAGTTACTCTTCAAGTGGTGACACTGTGATCCCAGCATCAGGAGGTGTAGAACCGCAAGAGCAGAAAAAAGTGGAGAGATTACAATGGGGTTACCATTTTTAGCATCTCACAGATGGTCATTCTAAATGACATGGCCACCTTGGGCAAAAATCTGTGCTGCTGTCCCAGGCAAGCACATCTGTCATCGCTGGGCATGCCCAGCACATAGACACAAGCCTTTTTTTGCCAGGCCTGTGGCCATGGAGGCAAAGCTCAGAAAACTAAAGAGACGGCAGTCCTGCTCGTTAGCTTACTAGCTTACTTTTAGGTATGGATTTGAAGGCTACAAACTACAGTATGTTTGACATCCTCAGGAAAGTGGACATTTTGTAGCAACTTAAACTGCTTTTTCCGTATTTGTTTTTGCAGCTACTGGGAATGTATTTTTTTTTATTTTCCCTTTGCAGACTGCTGAGTAAGTCTCGAGCATAGGAGGCAAGTAAAATATATAGGGAGACCTGTTTGTGGTGGAGCACTTTTATTGGAAATGTGTGACTCCAGTGGCAACCTAGGTATTAAGTTATGGTTTGCTAGCTCCTGCAATGCGCTGCTTATGACCTCACATATTACATTCCTCATGACATGGTCAGTAACGTCACTGATGACATCTCAAATGACATCACTGATGACATCATCAAGTGAGTGTAAGCGGGTTTATGAATGTTAAATATATATACTAATCTACCACAAAAGTTAGATTAGTATACTAGTTGTACTACTAATGAGTGATACTATTTCTAACATATGTGTTCTGAGTGACTATGCAACTGTCTGTATCAGTGTGTGAGTGGGTGTCTGAGTGGATGGATTGATATGTGAGTGTGTGCATGAGTGGCTGTATGGGTGAGTGAGTAGGTTTCTGACAAGCTCTGTGGGTGTGTGAGTGGTTGTCTGAGTGGTTGTATTGGTGTGACTGGGTGTGTGAGTGGTTGTGTGGGTGTGTGAGTGGGTGTGTGAGTGACTATGAGTGTGTGAGTGTGTGTGTGGCTGTATGGGTGTATAAGTGGGTGTGTGAGTAGCTGTGTGGGTGTGTGAGTGGCTGTATGGGCATGTGAGTGGGTGTGTGAGTGACTGTATGGGTGAGTGAGTGGCTGTGTGAGTGGATGTATGGGTGGGTGAGTGGCTGTGTGAGTGACTGTATGGGTGAGTGAGTGGGTGTTTGAATGTATGAGTGAGTGACTGGGTATGTAAGTGGTTGTATGGGTTAGTGAGTGGCTGTTTGAGTGGGTGTTTAGGTAAGTGAGCTGGTGTGTGAGTGGCTGTATGGAGAGTGAGTATCTGTGTGGATGGCTTTATGGGTGAGTGAGCAGATATGGGAGTGTTTGTATGGATGTGTGATTTGATATGTGAGTGGGTGTGTGGGTGTGTGAGTGAGTGTGTGAGTGCTTGTATGGTTGAGTGAGTGGCTGTGTTGAGAGGCTCGATGGTTGAGTGTGTGACTGTGTGAGTGGCTGTATGGGTGTGTGACTGGTTGTATGAGTGGCTGTATGGGTGAGTAAATGGTAGTATTAGTGGCTGCATAAGTGAGTGAGTGGGTATGTGTGTGGCTCTATAGATGAATGTGTGGTTGTGTGAGTACTTGTATGGGTCTGTGAATGGGTATTTGAGTGATTGTGTGGGTTTTTGAGTGGGTGTATGAGAGGTTGTACAGGGGTGTGAGTGGTGTATGAGTGGTTCTGTAGATGATGTCATCAGTGATGTCATTTGAGATGTCATCATTGATGTCATCAGTGATTTCACTGTCAGTCATTAATGATGTAATTTGTGAATTCATAAGCAGTGCACTGCGGGGGCAAAAACTGCTGAATTTTTCTGGTTCTGTACGAGTGAAATGTGGGCCTACCTATAATGTCCTCGTAACCTTTGGTTTTTTCAGTGAATTTCTATGTTTTTTTTAGTTCTGTTTTAAAACTATAATGTCCCTGTAACCTTTGTTATTTTAAGTGAATTTCTAAGGTTTAAAAAAAAAAAAATTCCTAACTGTAACTTGTAACCTTTGAAAATGAGTGAGTGTAAGAGTGTCTCAGTGGGTGTGTGACTGAGTGTGTGAATGTCTCAATGGGTGTGTGAGTATCTGAGTGGGTCTGGGAGTCCCTGAACAAGTGTCTCACTGGATGTGTGAGTGTCTGAATGGGTCTGTAAGTGGGTTCATCAGTGTCTGAGCGGGTCTGTGAGTGGGTGCATGAGTCTCTGAGTGGGTCTGTGAGTGGATGTGTGAGTGTCTAAGTGGGTTTGTGAGTGAGTGTATGAGTGTCTGAGTAGGTCTGTGAGAGGGTGCATGAGTCTCTGAGTGGGTCTGTGAGTAGGTGCATGAGTCTCTGAGTGGGTTTGTGAGTGGGTGCGTGAGTGTCTGAGTGGGTCTGTGATTGGGTGTTTGAGTGTGTCTGTGAGTGGGTGTGTGAGTGTCTGTGAGTGGATAAGTGGGTCTGTTAGTAGGTGTGTGAGTGGCCAGGACACATTTACATGGGGGTGGGGGCCTTGTGGACACCTCCTCAGGCCTATTTTGGCCCCATGGACCCCATCCCCCAGAGCCTGCCATAATTCAGCCTCCGTACAGCCCCCCCTCCCCAGGACGATTTCGGCCCCAAGGACCCCATCCCCTGTGACCCGGTCACATTTGAATAGGTGAGGAAGGCCGTGAAGCACCCCTCCCCGGGCCAATTTCAGCCCTGGGAACCCCATCCCCTCTGACCCGTCCACATTTGAATGGAGGAGGAGGGCCGTGAAGCGCCCCTCCCCAGGCCAATTTCGCCGCAGGGCACTGCGGGGGCAAAAACTGCTGAATTTTTCTGTTTCTGTACGAGTGAAATGTGGGCCTACCTATAATGTCCTCGTAACCTTTGTTTTTTATAGTGAATTTCTACGTTTTTTTTAGTTGTTTTCAAACTATAATGTCCCTGTAACCTTTGTTATTTTGAGTGAATTTCTAAGGTTTTAAAAAAAAAAATCCTAACTGTAACCCGTAACCTTTGAAAATGAGTGCGTGCAAGAGTGTCTCAGTGGGTGTGTGACTGAGTGTGTGAATGTCTCTATGGGTGTGTGAGTGTCTGAGTGGGTCTGGGAGTCCCTGAACAAGTGTCTCACTGGATGTGTGAGTGGGTGTGTGAGTGTCTGAATGGGTCTGTGAGTGGGTTCATCAGTGTCTGAGTGAGTGTCTGAGTGGGTCTGTGAGTGGGTGCATGAGTCTCTGAGTGGGTCTGTGAGTGGATGTGTGAGTGTCTAAGTGGGTTTGTGAGTGAGTGTATGAGTGTCTGAGTAGGTCTGTGAGAGGGTGCATGAGTCTCTGAGTGGGTCTGTGAGTGGGTGCATAAGTCTCTGAGTAGGTCTGTGAGTGGGTGCATGAGTTTCTGAGTGGGTCTGTGATTGGGTGTTTGAGTGTGTCTGTGAGTGGGTGTGTGAGTGTCTGTGAGTGGATAAGTGGGTCTGTTAGTAGGTGTGTGAGTGGCCAGGACACATTTACATGGGGGTGGGGGCCTTGTGGACACCTCCTCAGGCCTATTTTGGCCCCGTGGACCCCATCCCCCAGAGCCTGCCATAATTCAGCCTCCGTACAGCCCCCCCTCCCCAGGACAATTTCGGCCCCAAGGACCCCATCCCCTGTGACCCGGCCACATTTGAATGGGTGAGGAAGGCCGTGAAGTACCTCTCCCCGGGCCAATTTCAGCCCTGGGAACCCCATCCCCTGTGACCCGTCCACATTTGAATGGAGGAGGAGGGCCGTGAAGCGCCCCTCCCCAGGCCAATTTCGGCGCAGGGAACCCCATCCCCTGGGTCCGGCCACATTTGAATGGGAGAGGGGGGTTGCGAAGCCCCCCCAGAGACTGATTTCGGCCCCGGGGAACCCATCCCCCAGGGCCCAGCCCTGTAATACTTGGTGCCGTGGAGCCCATCCAGGGCACCCAGTAACAAGCATTGGGGATCACGGTGGAAGCCTGAATGTACCCGCAGTTCTTGCTGGCTCCCCGCCTCTTGCAGGAATCAGCATTGCTGCTGCACAGAGAAAGTTGCTGGAAAGGTAGCTCCCTCTGTGCAGGTACAATCGTTTCATCTTTTTCTCTGCCCACGTGTCTGCAGGCAGGGAAAGAGATGAAATCTCAACTTCCAGCGCACGGGAGCACTTTGACAGCTGCCGCCAGCTGGAACCAGAGTGTTTTCTTTTGCTTGACGGGAGCTGTCAAAGCTCCTGCCAAGTAAAAGCAAACAGCTTTGTCCTGGGGTGGGCACCTTGGTACAGAGCAGGAGCCGAGCCTGGGGGTGGTGGTCCCCAGGGCCATTTATGGCTCCAAGAGGGGGGACGTGCAGCCTCCCTCGCTCTGTTAGCACAGGCCACCCCAGGGAGGTGGTGGTCCCCAGGCCTGACAATGGCCCACGAGGGGGCAACATGGCCCCCCCTTCTTAAAAAAAGAAAGCCTCAGGGAGGTGGTGATCCCTGCGGATTGGGGTGTCTTCACAGCCCCCCATTCAATTTATTTATATCACCGGGGAGTAGGTGGTCCCCGGGGCTTAGGGGGTCGACGCAGCCCCCCCTAAGTGTTTTATGTGTAGCCCCGGGGAGGTGGTGGTCCTCGAGGGTCCACGTGGCCCCCCATATAATTTTTAATTTATAGTCCTGGGGAGGGGGGTTCTGTGTGACCAACGCTTATGATATAAGCGCTGGGGAGGTGGTGGTCCCTGGGGCATTTTTAAGCCCTTGGAGGGGGGCCTGTGCGCCCCCCTCCGATTTTTTATTAAACCCCACATATCCCGGGACCTGGCCCACCTGGGGGTGACAATTAAAACAAGAGCGGTAACACACGCTTGTTTTTTTAAATTCATGTTGATATTCATGAATATTTTACAAAATTCTCAGTGAATTAAAAAAAAAATGCTTTTATGTCATGGTGGGGTCCCAGTGGGACCCCAAGACCAATTCTTGGGGTTCAGGGTATTCCTACCATGCCCCCTTTTCTTTTTTTTGTTTTGTTTGTGAGACTCGGCTGAAGCCCAGACCGAAAATGGCTGCCAACACATCCTGGTTGAAGCGTTGGCAGCCAATCAGAGCTCTGCATTTACCTGCACAAGCTTGTTATTATTTGCGAATTAGCCGCGATCGCAGATATACAAATTTGGATTTCCTTAAATTTCTCAACAACTACTGAACGGATTTACACCAAATAACTGAAGGTGTGGTCTGCGTAACCAATCTACCTTTCTGCCAAATTTGATGTAATTCCGTTTAGCGGTTTGGGCTGTAGTCGTGTTCAAAGCCCCTATGGGAATTAGGAAGGGAAACACACTTTTGTTTTACCCCCCCCCCTTTTTCTCAGCCCCCACTTGACGGATCACCCTGACACTTTCCATGCACAACAAAACTCACTATGACACTTTTTTGAAAACTTTTGTGAAGATTTGTCAAACAGCGCCAAAGCTATAGGCAAGTCAAAAAGCGCTTTTCCCATGGAAACATGGTCCTAATTATAACCACCTACTGTTGACCGCCAGTAGGTTTTTATATATATATATATATATATATATATATATATATATATATATTATCTACTAGCGGTCGCCAGTAGATAGTTATAGTTACAACCTATTATCCATAGGAAATCCACGACATTCTATTTGAAATAACTCTCTTGCCGGTTGACGTATCTTCGCGAAATTTTCAAACTTTGTGGCCCGCTCCGGTCCGCTCCTACCCTGAAAGTCTCGGGGGATTCGTCAAGCGAGGGCCGAGAAAAAGGGGGTCCCAAAACGCGTTTTCCCCATGCAATTTTCCATAGGAAACTTTAGACACGGCTACAGCCCGAACTGCTGAACGGAATTACACCAAATTTGGCAAAGAGGTAGCTCTTGGTTCAGAAAGAACCCTTTTGTTAAATGGTGTAAATCCGTTCAGTAGTTGCTGAGAAAATCAAAAGTAAAAAGATAGGTATATCTGGGCGGAGCCTAACCACACATGTCATCGTGAGATCTGATTGGCTGTCAGCACTTCATCCTGGAATTGCTGGCAGCCATCTTGGGACCAATATAAATGATAGTACCCTATTGAAATGCATTGTAGTGAATAGAAGATTTTGAGGGTTACCAAAAGGAGAACTATAAAGGGTGATAACAGACTTTAGTTACATTAGAATTCATTTGTTGATGGTACCATACTAATTTCAGGAATTGTGGTGTGTTCTAAGGTGATTTTACCCTGTGAAAAACCTTCTGCTGGGATATCATGAATCATGTTTGAGAGAAAACTATTTTCACATGCTTGTCCCATAGAGTTTTGGAAG
This sequence comes from Calotriton arnoldi, assembly GCA_963921515.1. Lineage (NCBI taxonomy): Eukaryota > Metazoa > Chordata > Amphibia > Caudata > Salamandridae > Calotriton > Calotriton arnoldi. The sequence continues at coordinate 7,773 of CAWUFW010009774.1, read as the reverse complement.
GTGCTCCAGAAGCTAAAATGAGAGCATATTTTCTGTAAATTCACATTATCTTTCTCAGTCATGTGAGAATGAAGTCTGACATTCTCAGTAAAACATGTACATCCAACAAGGGCAGAGACTGTCAGTTGATTCCTTTGTGTTCTACTGCAGCTTCCCAGAGTGTTCTAAAGAACAACTAGAGTGCTAACAGCCTTACTTATGACAAAACTATGGCACACCTGAAGCCATCTTGATTGGAATAAACTGGTAACACTTAAAACATTTAATTTAAAAAGGAACAAAATGATGGGGTTCATTTTGTCATAGAAATTATGGTTAGTGCTGTAGAAAGAAAAATTAGGACATATTTCAAGTGTGATCTCAAATATCTTCCTGTTATATTTCAACAGGAGCAGCCTGCCAGTTGATGCCTTTGTGTTCTACTGCAGCTTCCCAGAGTGTTCTAAAGAACAACTAGAGCGCTAACAGCCTTACTTATGACAAAAGTATGGCACACCTGAAACCATCTTGATTGGAATAAACTGGTAACACTTAAAACATTTAATTTAAAAAGGAACAAAATGAGGGGTTCTTTTTGAAATAGAAATTATGGTTAGTGCTGCAGAAAGAAAAATTAGAGCATGTTTTAAGTGAGATCTCAAATCCTCTTCTATTTCATTAGAAAATTCTGACATGCAGACTGAAACAATCACTTTCAATACCAGCAGTAGACTTCCAGTTAACTCCCTGGTGAGCAGTAGCTTTACTCCAGTGATCTAATGAGCAGCTAGAGTGCTAACATTCTGAATTTATGGCAGATGTGAGACACATCTGAATGCCTTCTTGATGGAATCAAAGTAAAAAACTGAAAGCATTTCCTACTGAGGAGACTGCAGTAAATGAAGAAATAAGGAAACTTCATAACAAAGAAGTCTTCCAAGATGGCCACCAGTGAAAAAGAGCCCAAATGTAGCACAAATATTACCCAGATGTAGCCCACATATAGCCCAATGAGAAAAGTGTGCAAAACACTTTTTATTTTTAGTTTTTGCAGTTTTATGTAGTGCAGACTGGTCAGGTATTGGAGGATTGCATCTTAAACATGACCCCCTACACTACAAAAACACCACTGCACTACCTTAAACCCTAAAACACTACCCCCAGCACGACCCCTACACTACACAAGCACCACTGCACTATCCTAAACCCTAAAACACTACCCCCAGCACGACCCCTACACTACCCAAACACCACTGCACTAACCTAAATCCTAAAACACTACCACCAGCACGACCCCCTACACTACCCAAACACCACTGCACTACCCTAAAACATGACCCCCTACACTACACAAACACCACTGCACTACCCTAAACCTAAAACACTACCCCCAGCATGACCCCTAAACTACACAAGCACCACTGCACTACCCTAAACCTAAAACACTACCCCCAGCATGACCCCCTACACTACACAAACACCTCTGCACTACCCTAAACCACTACCCCCAGCACGACCCCCTACACTACCCAAACACCACTGCACTAACCTAAATCCTAAAACACTACCCCCAGCACGACCCCTACACTACCCAAACACCACTGCACTACCCTAAAACATGACCCCCTACACTACACAAACACCACTGCACTACCCTAAACCCTAAAACACTACCCCCAGCACGACCCCCTACACTACACAAGCACCACTGCACTACCCTAAACCACTACCCCCAGCACGACCCCCTACACTGCCCGAACACCACTGCACTGCCCTAAACCCTGAAACACCAGCCCCTGCATGACCCCCTACACTGCCCGAACACCACTGCACTGCCCTAAACCCTGAAACACCACCCCTAGCATGACCCCTACACTGCCCGAACACCACTGCACTGCCCTAAACCCTGAAACACCACCCCCTTCACGACCCCTACACTGCCCGAACACCACTGCACTGCCCTAAACCCTGAAACACCACCCCCAGCATGACCCCCTACACTGCCCGAACACCACTGCACTGCCCTAAACCCTGAAACACTACCCCCAGCAAGACCCCCTACACTGCCCGAACACCACTGCACTGCCCTAAACCCTGAAACATCACCCCCAGCGCGACCCCCTACACTGCCCGAACACCACTGCCCTAAACCCTGAAACACCACCCCCAGCGAGACCCCCTACACTGCCCGAACACCACTGCACTGCCCTAAACCCTGAAACACCAGCCCCAGCACGACCCCCTACACTGCCCGAACACCACTGCACTGCCTAAACCCTGAAACACCACCCCCTGCACGACCCCCTACACTGCCCGAACACCACTGTACTGCCCTAAACCCTGAAACCCCACCCCCAGCATGACCCCCTACACTGCCAGAACACCACTGCACTGCCCTAAACCCTGAAACACCACCCCCTGCACGACACCCTACACTGCCCGAACACTACTGCACTGCCCTAAACCCTGAAACACCACCCCCAGCAAGAACCCTTACACTGCCCGAACACCACTGCACTGCCCTAAACCCTGAAACATCACCCCCAGCAAGACCCCCTACACTGCCCGAACACCACTGCCCTAAACCCTTGAAACACCACCCCCAGCAAGACCCCCTACACTGCCCGAACACCACTGCCCTAAACCCTGAAACACCACCCCCAGCATGACCCCCTACACTGCCCGAACACCACTGCTCTGCCCGAAACCCTGAAACACCAGCCCCAGCACGACCCCTACACTGCCCGAACACCACTGCACTGCCCTAAACCCTGAAACACCAGCCCCAGCACGACCCCCTACACTGCCCGAACACCACTGCACTGCCCTAAACCCTGAAACACCACCCCCAGCACGACCCCTACACTGCTCGAACACCACTGCACTGCCCTAAACCCTGAAACACCAGCCCCAGCACAACCCCGTACACTGCCCGCACACCACTGCACTGCCCTAAACCCTGAAACACCATCCCCAGCACAACCCCGTACACGGCCCGAACACCACTGCACTGCCCTAAACCCTGAAACACCAGCCCCAGCACGACCGCCTACACTGCCCGAAAACTACTGCACTGCCCTAAACCCTGAAACACCACCCCCAGCAAGACTACCTACACTGGCCGAACACCACTGCACTGCCCTAAACCCTGAAACACCACCCCCTGCACGACCCCCTACACTGCCCAAACACTACTGCACTGCCCTAAACCCTGAAACTCCACCCCTCAGCACGACACCCTACACTGCCCGAACACCACTGCACTGCCCTAAACCCTGAAACACCACCCCAGCACGACCCCCTACACTGCCCGAACACCACTGCACTAAACCCTGAAACACCACCCCCTGCACGACCCCTACACTGCCGGAACACCACTGCACTGCCCTAAACACTGAAACACCACTCCCAGCACGACCCCCTACACTGCCCTAACACCACTGCACTGCCCTAAACCCTGAAACATCACTCCCAGCACAACCCCCTACACTGCCTGAGCACCATTGCTCTGCCCTAAACCCTGAAACACTAGCCCCAGCATGACCCCTACACTGCCCGAACACCACTGCACTACCCTAAACCCTGAAACACCACCCCCAGCACGACCCCCTACACTGCCCGAACACCACTGAACTGCCCTAAACCCTGAAACACCAGCCCCAGCAAGACCCCTACACTGCCCGAACACCACTGCATTGCCCTAGACTCTGAAACACCAGCCCCAGCAAGACCCCTACACTGCCCGAACACCACTGCACTGCCCTAAACCCTGAAACACCAGCCCCAGCATGACCCCCTACACTGTCCGAACACCACTGCACTGCCCTAAACCCTGAAACACCAGCCCCAGCACGACCACCTACACTGCCCGAACACCACTGCACTGCCCTAAACCCTGAAACACCAGCCCCAGCACGACCCCCTACACTGCCCGAACACCACTGCACTGCCCTAAACCCTGAAACACCAGCCCCAGCACCACCCCCTACAATGCCCGAACACCACTGTACTGCCCTAAACCCTGAAACACCACCCCCTGCACCGCCCCTACACTGCCCGAACACAACTGCACTGCCCTAAACCCTGAAACACCACACCCTGCATGACCCCCTACACTGCCCGAACACCATTGCACTGCCCTAAACCCTGAAACACCACCCCCTGCACCACCCCCTACACTGCCCGAACACCACTGCACTGCCCTAAACCCTGAAACACCACCCCCTGCACCGCCCCCTACACTGCCCGAACACCACTGCACTGCCCTAAACCCTGAAACACCACCCCCTGCACGACCCCCTACACTGCCCGAACACCACTGCACTGCCCTAAACCCTGAAACACCACCCCCAGCACGACCCCCTACACTGCCCGAACACCACTGCACTGCCCTAAACCCTAAAACACCACCCCCAGCACGACCCCCTACACTGCCCGAACACCACTGCACTGCCCTAAACCCTAGAACACTACCCCCAGCATGACCCCTACACTACCCGAATACCACAGCACTACCCTAAACCCTAAAATACTCCCCCAGCACGACCCCCTACACTACCCGAACACGACTGCACTGCCCTAAACCTAAAACACTCCCCCAGCACGACCCCCTACACTACCCGAACACCACTGCACTGCCCTAAACCCTAAAACACTCCCCCAGCACGACCCCCTACACTACCTAAACACCACTGCACTGCCCTAAACCCTAAAACACTACCCCCCGCATGACCCCCTACACTACCCAAATACCAATGCACTACCCTAATCCCTAAATCACTACCCCCGCACAACCCCCTACACTACCCAAAGACCACTGCACTACCCTAAACTCTAAAACAATACCCCCGCACGACTCCCTACACTACCCAAAGACCACTGCACTACCCTAAACCTAAAACACGACCTCCTACACTACACAAACACCACTGCACTACCCTAAACCCTAAAAAACTACCCCAGCACGAACCCCTACACTACCCAAACACCACTGCACTACCCTAAACCATAAAACACTACCCCCAGCAGTACCCCTACGCTACCCAAAAGCCACTGCACTACCTAAACCACTACCCCCAGCAGTACCCCCTACACTACCCAAACACCATTGCACTACCCTAAACCCTAAAACACTACCCCCAGCAGTATCCCCTACACTACCCAAACACCACTGCACTACCCTAAACCCTAAAACCCTAAAACACTAACCCCAGCACGACCCCCTACACTACCCAAACACCACTGTACTACCCTAAACCCTAAAACACTCCCCCAGCACGACTCCCTACACTACCCAAACACCACTGCACTACCCTAAACCCTAAATCTACCCCCAGCATGACCCCCTACACTACACAAACACCACTGCACTACCCTAAACCCTAAAACACTACCCCCAGCACGACCCTCTTCACTACCTAAACACAACTGCACAATTTGTTACAGGCGTTGCAACGCAGGCCTGTGGTGCTTACTGGAAGTACCTGGTGGGCTAGTTGGGCCCCAGGGACTCTCAGGATTCAAGGTGACCTAATCCTCCAACTTAAACGCGCCATGGGGCGCGTTTGCACAGTGGTGAAGGGAGGGCGGGGCCTCAGGTGACATGTGCGCAAACACGCCCTGTTGTGCGTTTTAAGTTGGGGAGTTAATTCCCTTTGACTCCTGGGGGCCAACTAGCCCACCAGGTACCTTCAGTAAGCACAACAGAGTTGCGTTGCAGAGAGGTGAAAAAAGGTGCGTGGCCTCGGAACGCCTCTCTGCAACTCAGCTCTGTGGTCCTAACTGTAGGTACCTGGGGGGCTAGTTGGGCCCAGGGACCCTCGGGATTCAAGGGGACTTAATCCACGCAACTTAAAACGCGCCACGGCGCGCGTTTGCACACATGTCACCTCAGGCCCCCTCCCTTCACCACTGTGCAAACGCGCACTGGCTCTGGTTAGTCAGAGTCAGTTACCACCAGTACCCGTCTGAAAATGTTGTGGGCACAGGATGATTTTGCAACAAGGCCTCTTTCTGTTCCTCTGTTGTTTCTTTCTGCACATCTTTTGCTTCTTTCTGTGCGTTTTTCTTCTTTCTTCACATGTCCTACCTCTGTTGGCATAGTTAGAAACTAGCATTTAAAAACCTTTGAAATTCACTTAAAAAATCATAGGTTTCAGGCACGTTATAGTTAGAAATTAGCATTTAAAAAACCTTTGAAATTCACTGAAAAAACCATAGGTTTCAGGCACGTTATAGTTAGAAATTAGCATTTAAAAAACCTTTGAAATTCACTGAAAAAACCATAGGTTTCAGGCACGTTATAGTTAGAAATTAGCATTTAAAAAATCTTTGAAATTCACTGAAAAAACCATAGGTTTCAGACACGTTATAGTTAGAAATTAGCATTTAAAAAACCTTTGAAATTCACTGAAAAAACCATAGGTTTTAGGGACAGTTATAGTTAGTTGGACATTGCACTCTTACAAAACCCGTGAAATTCCCCTGTTATAGTTAGTTCAGCTAACTATAACTCGCGCCCGTAATCCACTGCTGATGACGTCACATATTACATCACTCATGACATGGTCAGTGACATCACTGATGACATCACTGATGACATCTCAAATGACATCACTGATGACATCATTCATGTGATAATTTCATGCATCTTCTCACACCCTAATATAACTTTTGATACACCCACTCTAAATTACAGACTGCCATTCTCAAAACCATAGACACTCCAACACCAAAAACTACATACCAACTCACTGATTCTTAGGTCTACACACACATCCACTCACTCACCTGTACAGTCACTCATACTTACAGTCACTCAGTACAGGACTATCATATGCACTCATACACCTATATAAACACTCACACACCGCCACTCATCCATAGAGGTACTCACACACCTAGTCAGTCATGCAAAAATTAATCACACACCCATTTACTCACCTATACAGTTATACACACACCAGCTCACTTACTCATACAAATACTAGCACATTCTTACGCTCTTATACAATAACTGATACAAGCACACACGCATCCATACAGCCACTCTCACAATAACACACTCTCACTTATAGCCATTTAAATACTCTAACACACATATATACTGCCTTTTACATAAGTAGTTACTCGCACATGTACCACTGAGATATACATTCACTCACTAACACACCCATACACACACTCACCCACCCAAGCAGTCCATCACAGATGCACTCTTGAAATCATGCACCCAGTGAATCACCCACTCACACATCTATGTATAGAGTCACACACACCCCACCCACACAAACACTCAGGCAGCCATACAGATACTCAGAGAACCAATCAATAACCCATATAGACACTCATGTAGCTATTCGCAAATCCATGCATCCACTTACACACCAACAAACAGACAGATACAGACATTCACACAGTTTAGTCACTAACCCATGCATTCAGTAAGATACGTTTAATCACTCACTTGTAGAGTCAGTCACTCACGTACTAAATCATCCATTCAGACACTTATACACCCACTCATTCTTCAATACGCCTTTCCCTATATATATTAAACATATTTAAACTTTACAGAAACACACAGTCACTGGATGATGTCATCAGTGATGTCATTTGAGATGTCATCAGTGATGTCACTGACCATGTCATGAGTGATGTAATATGTGATGTCATCAGCAGTGCATTGCGGGGCGCGAGTTATAGTTAGCTGAACTAACTATAACAGGGAATTTCACGGGTTTTGTAAGAGTGCAATGTCCAACTAACTATAACTGTCCCTAAAACCTATGGTTT